>VYXC01005150.1:857700-1007252 GCA_013397175.1 Platysteira castanea | reverse complement strand
AAAAAAAAAGCTTTACCACTAGCCAGAGCATGATTTCCACCAGCACGTGAAGGTTTCTTTGCCTTGGTCTTTTCTAACAACCAGTAAATACTCAAACACATCACTGTGCCAAATAAAAGAAGAAAGTAATAGTGCTGTATGAAATCAGCCCGGGCAGCTAATGAGCTGGCTTTCTTTTCTTTCAGAATTAAAGGAATCAAATCCAGTTCTGTGCTGGTATTTACTGTCAAGGGCCTACTTCAGATTTTAATGATCTCTTAAGGCCCTGGCCTGACCCAAAATGTTGTCACAACTTGGCCCACCCCAGTATAATAAACTACAATCCTGTCACACGGTGCCCCTTATTCAGTAATTAGAAATGTCCTAAGAAAGTATTAAGTACTGTGCCTAAAAACAGGCTGAGCAAATGCCAGTTTGCAAGGGACTCATGGTCAAGGTGCTGAGTGAATTGCTGGCTGAAAAGGCAGGCCTCAAACAAAAAGAAATTAAAAGAAACCTTGCTAAGCTCCCTTAGGGAAAATTGTAGCAGCCTCCCCTCTGCATAATGAACAGCTGCAGAAGCAAAAGTGTTGCTCATCTGTTTTCCTACCAAGTGGGAAATAGATACTATATGCATCATGGAGATGGAGAAGGGTTATAACAACACTATAGATAGAAAACATTTATAAATGGCTAGTTAGATGCTACTTTTCAGGCAAAGAACAAGAGAAGTAAGAAATTGTTGCAGAAAAATGCCAAAATACGCTTTAAAAATGGAGGAGTAATGAATATACTTTCTTGTGTCTATACATTATGAATGCAGAATTAATTTATATTGCATTTCAACAATGTTATACTCTACTTCACACTTAATTATACTAGATAAATACCTGGAGTGAGGAACACACTGCTGACACTTGCAGCTAAGAAAGTCTTTTGTCATAAAAATAAGGACTACATTTTTGCAAGGTGGAGACAGCTTTAAGTATGTTCATAGTTAACCCAATCTCTACTGCTATTTCTAAGTAGGCTATTAACACCCTACAGTCCCATAGGTTTTTCTGCTTGAAGACCTTACACACCACCTCACATCAGATCAACCATTTGCTGCACCATTTTTACCCTGGGTAGCTAAGCCAGGTCCACAGGTTTCTGTCAGATCGTGTGTTTTGTTTCCCCTCTGTTCCTTTTTAGTTTCTCTTCAATCCATTGGTGGCATGTGCAGCAGGGCAGGTGAAGCTGCTCCTCTTCTTCCCTGCTGCCGTGTCTCAGGGGCACGACCTTCCAACATGTGCTCTAGCTCAAAAACAGTCCCCAAAACTTGGAACAGTTTGTGTAGAACTGCTTTTGCATTTTGTATCCTCATTTCAGTCGGTTTCCTGGTCCGCCAAGGTGGAGGGATATCCCAGGTAATGGAAAACCTCCAGTAACATCCTCAATTGTACAGCTCTTACGTGATAGATTGAGTAGATATTTTCACAGGGCCCCTTGCAATCCATCGTGTCCTCTGACGGTAGAGAGTTAACTGCATTTGCAGTATCCTTAACCCCACTAATCCTCTAACAAAAAAACCACAAAACAACAAACTAAAGTGCCTTCACACAGCTCAAAAGGCACTGGTTCTAAATATATTTATTGAATCTTAACCACCTAGCAGATCAGGAACAAATCCTTTCCTGCATCTTTATGCCTTATAAAGATGCACAAGGATCACACACATGCAAGTTATTCTTCCTTTTTAGGTCACCACTAGGAGCAAGGGAGGTGGGTGTAGGCATGGCATTCCCTTGTGTTTGGTATTGTAGACTTCCAAGAGGGCTTGGGGTAGACTCGCAAGTGGGAGAGAAGGAAGCAATTGGAGGGGAAAGGCAGTTTTTCGAGACTTCACTGTGCATTGTCCCCCAGCTCAGTGAGTGACATGTGATGCAGAGCAGGGCCGTCGTGCCTTTCCATCATCCTGCCACTCTGCTTGAGGAGGGAGAAAAAAAAGAAGGCTCTGCATGCCTTCAGCCAGGAGGCCTGGATGTGCATCTTTTGTCAAGGTGTAGTGCACACTGCTGCCCCCAAACCCTGTCAGCATGCCCGGCCACACCACTGTTGTGGAAAACCTGGAAACTGCAGAGACTGTTCATTTCATTGTGCCGGAAAGTGAAGTCCATAGGAAGAGGCTGCTGTTTTCCAAAGTAACTCTACTTGGAGCAATTACCAAAAATGGAAGATAAAATAAGCATGTGATGAGGTTCATGTAAATCTCAGATGACTATTTGGGGATACAGCAAAAGAGCTGGCTTGATGCATTAACATAATTTTCTCCATTACTAACAGATAGTTTATGGCTTGAATAAAAAATAAAATCACCATGTGCAAAGTTTAAGTGTACAGTAGATAGAAACCAGCTCTCAAACCTGACACAGAAATAATTTTGTTGTGTTCTTGGGCTTGTTGTGCATCTCTATCACTCCAGGATTGGTGGGAAGGATTTGGTCCCACAGACATGGACTCAGACACCTGGTTTTCTGGGGTCTCTTGGTGACAATTTTCAGTGAAGAGTCTCACTAAACAGCTCACAAACTGATACAAAGGTGAGCTGGTGGTTGCCTGTGGCAGGATTCCCTGCTGTAGAAATGTTTAGAGCTTAGTTTTGATGTGATTTGATATATAACATGCCACTTGATTTGGAACTGCTATATTTTATATTATACAATTGCACTTATTTTGTGATAGTTCTATGAACACTCTTAGAATTAATATCCATCAGATTAGTAACTGCCCAGGACAGTACTTAATCCACTTTTAATTTGAAAGAGAGGATTAAAAATCTCTAAGTAAATTTTACACTGCTGCCCTCTGGGTTTGGTCCCTTTCCCAAGGACATCATTTAGAGTGTTATCAGAAGCTAAATAGGTCACTGGTAGGGCAGCTCTTGTCCATTGGATGACACTGAGTTGGCACACAGAGTTGCCAGGTTTTAGCTGACTAAAAAGAGGGCAGACACTGATGGAGAATGGATGAATGCATTGAAATCACCCCAGTTCAATCTGCAGCTGGCTTCTGTCTGCAGTAGCCACCCTCAGGAGTTTGCTTGCAGCTCTACCCGACATCCCACTTGAGAAGTCTACAAGCTCAGTAGTCTCTTCACGGGGAAACAAGCTCAGGTATCTTATTTGGGGATCACCAGAAAACCAGCATGGCTGGAGGATAATCACACCAAGGGAACATGTTTCCTGCCTTTCTCCATACTGCTTCTCTCTCCACTAACTCCTTGAAAACTGCAGTGTGTGTCTCCAAGTCTAACCATCTGCCATCCTTCTCAGGAAGAAGCTGCTTGCACAAATACTACATAAGGGAAGTGCTGGGTTATTCCTTGTGCTTGAATGCTCCAGACATGGAAATAGATGCTTCACCATCAAGTAGGTCAGAGGTGTCCCCAGCTCATGGATCCAAGTGATAAGGCAGATAGGAAAAGGAAACAGAGGGTTTCACAATACACGGTTTTAATGGATGTTTAGATTGGCTGTAAATGTGCAAACGCGTGTTTGTTTAGAGTTACCGGGATATGAATCAAAGAAATAAAAATAGCAATGCATTAAGGCTTAAGAACCTCTTGGGAAGGAGCAAATTAATACTTCTAAATGTAAATATTTTGACCCAACCTATTAATCATGTTCTCATGCTACAGTGGGAGAGATTTGAGTTGGATGTGGTAACTTGTCTCCTGTTTTCTGCAGGCACAGAAAACTGACTGATCAGGCAGTGCTATTTAATTCAAACTTTCCGGTATTATGCCACTGGGTTATTGGATTATTGTGTAACAAAAAACTTTTTTCCCCAGCTTTTCTGTTTTTGATGTGTGGCACAGCCAGCAAATTCCAAGTCTTGGTATTTCTTTTAATGTCTTTACGACTGTGAGAAATTGCTGGAGATATTAAGAATACATCTTAATTAATTAATACATCTTAATTAAATCAGTGACTTTCCTGTCCCTTTTTCTCTATTCCTTATCATTTCCATGGTCTTACGTAGCTCAGATTTTTAAACATGGGTGGTGTTGAAAATGTTTAATAGATGACTAGCAGATGTCAGGACATTACAGGCATAAGCAGCATGTTATATATTGTTAAAACACATTGTCATTCCAAGATGCCAACATAGTCTTCTGTCAGTTTTTGAGATACTGTATCATTTTATAGCAGTTGATTTCTTTATTACAACATCCTCCTAAGTTATTTGCAAATATAAAAATAATGCTAAATATGAAATGTATTTGCAATGATTTATCAAGTTGTTAGAACCAAGGATAACTGGAACGATTATCTCTGCTAACAGATGTACATCCAAAAAGACGATAGCAACAACTTTGTTTGGCTCTGTCTAGTTTTTCTCAAGAGTGTTGCTAGGCCAGAGGAGTCACCTACAGTTTGTGCAGGGATAGTCCCTAGCCATGGTATTCAAGCATTACAGTTGTGAGGGGAGTGCATTTACCAGTTCCGTGCCTGCCTCTGCTCCCCCAGGTGGAATTAAGGTCCACTCTAATTGTCATTTTCTCCTGCTTCATCTTTCGTTTGTGAGTAATGATTTGTGATGTCTACAGCTCACTTTGGGTAGCAGAAGCCTTGAAGCACATTCTTGTGTTTACTTTGTGCTACTAATTGAAGAAAGTCTATAAAATGAACTCATCAGTGTCTGCAGTGGGCTCCTTATTTCTGTGGGGCAGTCCAGGCTGTGGGTGATGTCTCTGACTCATGTTGCTTTGGCAGTACATGATGACAAAAGCTGAAAGTGTTTAGACCAAATCATTATTATCAAATGCATTACAGCTTAGACTTAAAATCTGGACTTGTAAAAGAGGCATTGCTGTAGTGTGGTGAACCAAATTGCTGGAATTTCCTTTTCCCATTGGTCTGAAAAGAGCACAAGCCCGTGATATAGAGCCTTTCTGCTTCCTCCATTTCTGCCCTACAGAACAGCTATTGTGAGGAATGTAAAGACTTCTCTTCCAAGGAAGTAGTCTAACAAGGTTTATAATACTTGTAGATTTACATTTTTTATATGTCCCCAGAGATGCTGTAAAGAATACATTTTACAAATGCTAGAACAAATAATGGAACTGTGAACAAAAAAAAAAAAAGAATTGTGTGTCAGAGCTGCACACTTTGCCAACCTTTGTCTTGAGGAGAAATTCAAGGAGAAACAAAGAAAAGACTCCTTTTCCTCGGCTCACTTCCAGTCATTTGGCATTTTAACTATATATTAGGCCAACATTTTTCTAAAAGTTTTGATTCTTACAGAATTTATAGGCAAAGAACAGCAGTAAGAAGGAGAATAACTGTAGCTATATCTGGCAATGAAGTGTTACCAAAATTTTTGCCCATTTAAATGTCTTTACGGTCTCTCTAATTTATTTATTTATTTATTAAGTCTCTCTTGGGTGCCTGTCAGTGTATGGAAAGAAGACAAATTTCTGCATTTATTGAATATCTTGATGTAATATAAAAACTATTTTATTTCCATTGTCTATCTGACTGGCTGTTAGCTGACTGAGTAACAGTAGACAGCTCTGCCTCTTTCTGCCTGTTTTTTACTCTTTATCAGAGATGCATGAAAGTACTTACTTAACTTACTTTGTGCAACCGTAGTTTATCAGCTGAGAGGTTAGTGAATTGAACAATAAAAGTACTGGTACTGAAAATTAGGTTAGAGATTCTCATGGGATAAAGGATGAGACAGCTGGAGGTCAGGCCACATCATAAGAGAGGAGAAAAACAAGAAAGTTTCAAAATTGGGCTTCTACAGATCATTATTGACCAGTGCAGGTAGTAAAATGTGTCACTTAGCTCCAGTCACTCTATCAAATCACATTAATTTTACCACAGCTCTGAAATCTCCTTCCCAGATTGCCTCTCCCTTATATTGTCCCCTGAAGACTTCCCCTGACTTTGAGGTGACATGCCGATTTCCCATTGGAGTCATAATTCAAATGAAATCACGTCACGGTGACACCAGCACAATTAAATCATAAATAAAGGCCATGACATGTATTTCTAAAAGCTATTATGAAATATATATATATAGACATATAATCTGCATTGGATTGTTATTTAAAAGGGTTTTTTTAAAGCTCAATTTAAGTCAAAGTAGATTGCCCGTATTTACTACCCTTTCTTTCTAATCTCAGGGTTTAGCAAACATGAGCCTGTGTTACACCCTCTATTATATAGATAGGAAGGCTGAGATATTAAAGGTGACTTTCTCCCGGTCAGAAAGCTGGGGGCATGGGAATTTTTTGACTCTCAAGCTCCTTAACTCCTCTATCCTTTCCGTTGCATTGATATGTTTCCATACGTCCTTATTTAGATATAGACAAGAAGTGATCTGGGAAATCCTTTATTAAATCTAGAAACCTACCACTTCTATTCCCACTAGGGCTGTTCTTCAGATTTTACAAGCATCTTTACTGTCCATTGCCTTCCCAAAAGTAACTGGGCTAATTGAAGGTTTTACTGTATCTGAAGCAAATTCTATTAAAATTAGACATGAAATTGAGTTTGTAGGAATGAAGTTACTGGCATTAATGGGCATTAATTCTGAGGGGCTGGAGGCAGCCAGACCACTCCCTGTTCCCAGCTTAGTAAAAAGCAGCATGTGACAGAAAAAGCAGGCAAAAAGCACTTGCATAGTTCTTCCCTGGGGAATTAGGAGTCTGCAAGAGACATCAGCTGGCCCCAGATCCTCAGGAAATGGCTTGAGCGTCATTTACTGGCATGTAAATAGTGCAGAATAATCCCATGCCAGATGCCATCTTTTCATACCACGTCTTGAACAGGAGGGATTGTTCACTAGTGCCATTAGTGCCATTTGAGGATGGATGCCTCTGAAGGAAAGGCCAGAATTTGCAGCACAACACAAGCTCGAGACACACAGCAAATGTGGCATCTCGTGATGACACGTGACAATGAGGTTGTGGGAGTGGAGTACTAACTGATCTCAACATGTGAAAGTTCGGGCTCCAGGCTTACTGTTTTGAAGCTTGTCTTTGTTTCCTAATCCATGTGACTACGTTTTCAAGAGTATTTCATTTCCTAGGCAAACATTATTGTATTTTTTCTCTATCTCTGAATAATGAATGGTAAGAAATCAACCAGACTGAAATTACCACACAAATAAGGAAAAAAACTACCCCTGTGGTGATGACCTGGAGATTCAGTTCCTAACTGGCAAAGGCCCAGGGGAGTTGAGACTGAGTCCATGGGGTCTTAACAAGTGGGCAAGTGGGAATATGGGGAACAGCAGCTGAGACTGCACGGGCTCGCATTAGCCTGGCATATGTTGTGTGTCAGCAACATCGATGGGCGGCACAGGAATTCAGCGCATTTTGGCTCCATTCCTGCAAGAGTTTAGGCCCACACTTAAGATGCACATAGGAAGAGTAATAAAGCTTGGAGTACGCAAACAGCATTATGGAAGAGCAGCTTTTTTTCATCTGGGAACAGCCTTTGCTGCACGATTTTTGTGCCTCAGAATATCAAGCAGCAGCAGAGTTAAATGGAATCATATTAATAAGCATGGATAATCTCATCATCCGGGGCGGGCTGACAGCAAAGCCGCTCCAAACACATGCAGCTGAGTGAAATGTTCCTGCAATTAATTGGATTTGATTAAATTTCTCATTTAATGGCTGGAGGAAAAGAAACAGACCAAAGACAACGAGCAACTTTCTTGCTAACCTGGTGCTTTGACTAATGGCTGTGGAACCCTACTGCATTACATGGTTCCCTACTGCATTACATGGGGGAAGTGTTGCTCTGGACACAGGAGCACAAGAACTCAGTTTCTCACAACCTTTCTCTTTGTCCTGACCTTCTCCATTTCTGACAGAGAAGATGAAAAGTTTGGCTCCCAAATAGCTGTTCTGATGCTACTACATTTCTGTTTAAAAAACTTAAACCATTTAATTTTTGTTCCCAGGGAGGGGCAAAATCAACTCCAAAGCCTTGAAACCTCAGGGGAAACAGAGTTGTCAACCTCCAGCCAGCTTTATTTTATGATCTGTGAACTTAGATGGGGGCACAAAGCTACCAATCCCATCCTTGTCCTTGCTTTTGTAGGGTTATGGTCTACTCAGAAACACTCAATCTTGATTAAAATCTCTTACAGCAAGGTCCTCAAAAATCCCTCAGTAAAACAAGTAGTGGCTTTTACCATCCTGCTAAAATTGTGCTGGACACATGGAGGCTTACATGGATACAAACTGGGCCTGGTTTCAACTTCATTTTTCATTGTATAATCAAACTATGTCACCTGTCGAAAACTTGATTTATTTTATACAAATGACTTGAGTCCTTTTTGGTGCCTCTTTGAATAAAGAACTAAAAAGAGCAAGGAATTTTCCACAGAAACCCCAGAGCATTTTACATAAATCCCAGCTGTGACATATAAAACAGCTTTTTCAAAACCCAAGGAAAGACTTAGTGAGCTCTGTTTTGCATAATTTTCCATCATGGGTAACACCAGTGGCATAACAACAGTGGGAATTGACTACATCTGCTAGACCACCTGGTTTAGGTAGAGATTTGCACATCATAGTGTTTAATGTAAGCTTTCTGTCACAGGGGTCCTGCTGTCTCTCCAAGAAGTAGCAGTTGCCTCTACTTGGCAACAGAGAGGCCAAGTCCCATGCACAGCTCCTGGTGGCTCAGGCATTATGAGGTCACTGTCAGTACACTTACTTCCTGAAATATTGGAAAATTTCAACACACAAACTTAGTTGATGTTGGACTGATTTACAATAACTGAAAAAACTGATGTACAGTATCCGAACAAATTAGATTTAAGACTGGATCAGTGGGCTGAGGCCAGTTGTATGAGGCTCAAAGAGGCTCAGTGCCAGGTCCTGCCCTAACATCACAAAACCCCCATGCAACTCTACAAGACCGGGGTAGAGGTGCTGGAAAGCTGCCCAGTTGAAAAGGACCCTGGGGTGTTGGTCAGTGGTGGCTTAACACGAGCCAGTCTGTCCCCAGGTGGCCAAGAAGGCCAGTGGCATCCTGGCCTGTATCAGGAACAGTGTGGCCAGCAGGGCCAGGGCAGTGACTGTCCTGCTGTAATCAGCACTGCTGAGGCCACACCTCGAGTGCTCTGTTCAGTTCTGGGCCCCTCACCACAAGAAAGACCCTGAGGGGCTGGAGAGTGTCCAGAGAAGGGCAGTGGAGCTGGTGGAGGGGCTGGAGCACAAGTCTGATGAGGAGCAGTTGAGAGAGCTGGGGGCGTTTAGCCTGGAGAAAAGGCAGATCAGAGGGGACCTTATGACTCTCTACAATGACCTGAAAGGACAGTGTAATGAGGTAAGAGTTGGTGTCTCCTCCCAAGCATCAAGAGACAGGATGAGGAAATGGCCTCAAGTTGTACCAGGGGAGGTTGAGATTGGATATTATGAAAAAGTTCTTCAGAAAAAGGGGTGGTCGAGCACTGGAACTGGCTGCCCAGGGAAGTGGTTGAGTCAGCATCCGTGGAGGTATTTAAGAGACATGTACATGTGGCATTTAGGGACATGGCAGTGCTGGGTTAACGGTTGGAGTCAACAATCTGAAAGGTTTTTTTCCAACCTAAATGGTTGTCTGAGTCAGAGAGAGAAGCAGCACCACAGTTCAGTCCTGTGTGCACATATAAACACATAGAGTCACGTATCTGTACACACATATGCATATACACCTGTGAGCACACCCCACCACAGTTCCTCAACATCAAGGCAAATTTTTCTCTGATTTGTGTCACATATACATAGATCATTTCTAAAACCTTTGTAGGATAACAGAATTGGAAAATGACAAAAAAACCCCATCCGTTATTTTCTTTCCCTTTTGGGTTCTTATGTGTGCCAGTAAAGCAAAACCCAAACAGCTACAAAGCTGCTCACCCTGCAGCTTACAAGTGATGGTTGTTAAAACGCTGCTCTAAGTCAGCCCCCACACCTGTACAGGAGTGAAACTCACAGGGGACTGCGTCACCTGCTTTACCCTTCACCACAGTAAATAATACCCCACTTTGGAAGGTTTCCCAGGCCGGAGGGTGCTTTGCTCTTGTGTTGGCATAGTGGGGCACTAACAAGCACTCCAGGGGTACCCTGGTTACTTCAGCTTCAATCCCCACCATCTCAGCAAGCAGCCCCCAGCCGAGCCCTCCAGAAGGACATGTTCATTCTATAATCCTCCTAGGTCCATGCTTTATTATTTGTCTTTCCTGTCTGGCTGCTTTAATCATTGGCTCACACCTTTCAGGGTTCACCTTGCCACAACCGCCCGGGCATCCAGGCAATATGCAGCCACACCCAGCTGCTTCTAGGCCAAAATCTGGCAACATCTCCTGCCTGCCAGATGCTGGTACACTGGTGGGACTGCTCCTCCTGGATGTCTACTCACTAAATTTGCAGTGAGAGAAATGCCTTCTCTGTCCCTCTTGGCAGTAGGTGGGGGCACTTCCCCAGTATGGCGATAGATATTATTCTACCACTGAAATGCACCTAGCCTGGAAAGGGCTATGCTTGGCAAGGACGTGCCTTTTTTCCCTATAACATTATGAGTAATCCCAGCCCATACAGGCAACATAAGCTAAAAGCATAGTTTAGTGTCCATCTGTTTGTTTTTCTTAATTACTATGTAGCAGCTCCCTGTCCATTACAGAAGGCACCATTATCCTTTCTTCACAGCCAGGGATTTACAATGCACGGATTTAGAGAGGAATCCAGGCCATGCAGAAATCTACAGATGAATTCCCAGGCCTGACCTTGGCAGGGCTGGGATTTCACCTAAAATGACTCGTATTATGTATCATGCAGAAAGGCTGTGGCATATTATGGGATTAAAGACTGGTTTGGGGAAAAAAACCTGTTTAAAGCATTTGTCTTTTTTGAAAAAAATACACACTATACAGAAATAAAAAGCTGTTTGGTCTCATCTTAATTTAAGTGGTGATTTGTCAACATATTTCTTCAAGAACAACTAATAATAAAGTGGTTGTTTTGTTACATTTTGCTATGAGATCGTTATTTTTTGTTTGAATAGGTTTTTCTGAAATCTATGGCACATTGTTATTGTGAGAAACACCTGAACTTAGTCTTGCTTTCCTGAGTGAATGTAAGGACAATTGAGTTGAAAAGGTCAGAACAAATAGGTGTTACCTCAGCTTTTCAACATGCAATACTCAACTTTAGTTGAGTAAAGTGAAATAATTCAGACTTTCTGCACCACAAGAAATTACCAGCAGTTCTGTGCTCCTAATTTGGAAGTGACAAAGTTCCCAAACATACTTTTTTCACCTTCTTCTCCCAAGAAAACAGAATTTCTGGTTTTCAGATAGCTCTGGCAGTGTGTGGCCCTATGTGGTGTTTGGAAGCTTCATCCTTGCTTTGGCATGGGAAGGATGCCCTCCCTGTTCTACGTGGTTACTGGCTCTGGATTCATCTCAGAAACTGCCTGGCTAGAGCTCACCCTTTGCAATGACACACCCACCACATACAGTGACAGGGACGTGGGACAGACCCCTTTGGGTAGCTGGCACAGCCGGGCTTGTCTGGAAGGAACAAAGGAAATGCAGCAGGCAGGCCGTGTTTCTTGATGAAGAGGTCTGACCATTATTCCTTCAGGGATAAACCCCGGCTAACAACTTATTTCATATCAGTTAGTGCCAATCTGGCATCTGAGGGGCTGTGAGAGCTCTGCTGCTGTGAGCTTGCATCGGATTCAGGCAGCTGACCTCAAGGTGAAAATCTCTCTATCCCATTATACACCCCCTGAGACACCCAGGCCCCATCTACTTTGTTTTCTCTGCTCCCTGTCATTTATTTTCATCTCTCGTTTTAATCTCCTTAGCATGTCATGTGTGCCCATCAAAGAGATGCTTTCTGTGCAGTCTGGCAAGCACATTAACAGGGTTCCTTCCTCTCCACGTCTGGGTATCAGCGGTGCTTTTTGGCTACTTGTCAAATATTTCCGTAAAGATTATCTTTCAGGGTTTTACATAATCACATTAACAGGACAGACATTAAATAGAAGTGGGGAAAAGGTGCTCAGAAGGACTGGGGGAAGAGAGAGCAGTTCTAGGAAATGGTTCAATTCTTTCATTGCAAGGAAAAGGCAACCAGGGGCAGAAGGTGATTCCTGTATTTGTTTCCATACCAAGGCTGAGAAATAAATAACCCAAGCTAAGGATGAGTGACTTTAGCCCTGTTAAAGCTGGGATGCAAATATTCTGCAGAAATGGCCCAGAAATTTTATTTTGCAGGTAAATGGGGGTAAAAAAGCCCTCGGGGTTATGCTACACGAATGCAGAGCAGCTGAGAAGAATAAACCTTGTCAGTACAAAAAGCTTTACTCATTAGGAAAAAATTACCTTAATTTTTGTAGGGCAGATCTTTGTTAGGGCTTTCTGGACTACTGTGGTCCCTTAGTGAGGCTTATTTCCACATCTGGCTTTGCACAACATGTCCCTGCAGAAAGCAAGGTGCTCCTGAGGCTGTCAGTGGCAGAAGCCCATGGGGCTGGTTGCAAGGTTCAGCTAAAAGACCCTTTTGTTTGTTTTTTTGTGCCTGAAGGGATCAGCTTTATTCAAGGTGAGGAATGTCAGCTCTGATTCTTCTAGTATCAATCTGTCCACAACTCATTAGCTTATATGTAAACCTTGGATTTTAAATAAACAGTAGTATACTCTGATTTTGTATCATATCATGTATCTGAATATAAATATGTTTTTGTTCTGAACTGGAATTCATGACATGTTAAGGGCAGCTCAGGTTTTTGACACTTAAAAATGCTTTCTGTCTTTGGTAAGGCTCCAGATGTTTTCTTCTCATGAAGTAAGACTTGCATCTGGAACCACTACTTCTCCAGCTACCTACCTACTTATATTCCTTATGTTAGGAATTAGCTTTGCAGGATCTTGCTGTTGTCTCTTGATGCTTTAAGAGGCAGCTCTGCACTTTGGTGCTTTATTCCAAATACTTTGTCCAGGTAGATGAATGCCAGTATATTCAACGTTGCTGGCTGCTCTACTTGCTCACCAGAGGAGAGGTGAAAAAAAGACAGCCTGAGAAGAAAAAGTGGATGATTTAATATGTTTTTTTGCTTGTGCTGTGCAATTTGTGTTGCTGGAAGTTGCTGATGGTACAAAATTTGCTGAATTCTTGGTTAAATATTAACATGTGGAGAGTGTGTAGTTTGCACGTGACAGTTGATACAATTCCTAAGCATTGTCTGAGGTCTTTTTGGCAACGTTTCTGCTCCACCAACTCTTGCATAAACATCTAACTGGAGAATTTACTTGCAGCATATTTTATCCAGGTGTCTTCAGTGGTGTAGGAAATTAGACAGTTCTTGTACTCTGATGACTCTGTACACCTCGGGGTGCAAAGGGCCTTGACTTTTGGCCTGACACTGTCCCACCATGGTTCTGAATGCCACTCCTTCACCATCTCCATGAGGTTTGAAGCAGCACTTCATACACCCCTGGCATTCTGCTGCTTGTGGGTTGTACCTAATGATGTTATCTTAAGGTGACTTCCAAACTGCTCTTCTGCCATCTCTCTTCCCTATTTACAGTAGTTTCTGATTTGGGAAGAGTGCTAACTGAGGACGGGATTGGCGGGACTATTAGGAGAGGAGTTTGAGAGGGGCAGGCACCATCAAGATGGGGAGAGAGCTGTTAGTGGAGACCTGGTAGGAGCTGAACTTTGTGCCCTGGGGCACCAGAAACAGGAAGGCAGAGAAAAACACCTGAAAAGACAGGAGAAATATAAAATGCTAAAGGAAATTGATGCTGAAAAGGAGGGGAAGGGCTGCAATTGGGAGTCCTGCCAAATGGCTGCAGTGCAAGTTGCACAGCTGGTGTTGCTCTGAGACCAGCAAGGACCCAGACACACTATGGTGTCCATCCCATGCAGCCTGGAGCTGGTAGCCACACAACATGGAAACTGTGCCACAGCTGCCAGAACTCAAACATTGCACAGTTTGGCATTAATTTTTGTTGTGTGGGTAGATTATTCTGCCTAGAAAATACGTTCTTCCTAACTAAGCAGATTTTTTTTGGTGTTGTCTGACCTGGCTCTTGATGTCAAAGATATCACAGGATGAATACGCTTTTATGTATACCACGAATAAGGATAGTAAGGAAGGCAAGGAAGCACTAAACAGTCCTGAATCCTGGTTGCTCTTCTGCATCATTTCCAAGTGGGAGGGCCAGGTTTGCCCCTGGCCTCAGTCTGTGAAGTCTAAATGAAAAATTTTATAATATAAATCTGAAAAATCTTTTTCAGGCTTTCTTAGTAATGTGGTATATTTTTTGTTTCCCGGGGGTTTTTGCCGGTTTTTTGGTTTGGTTGGTTTTTTTGTTTTGTTTGGTTTGGTTTGGTTTGGTTTGGTTGGTTTTTTTTATGTGGCCAGCTTTGGAAATGTTATATGCCTGAGTACAAAATCACACAAGTCAAAGATTGGATAATGAAAGCCACACTTTTGCCAAGCTAATGAGAAAAAACAGTCCAAGGAGGAGCTTGTTAATACAGTCACAGGAGTTTTGACTTGGATATCCCCTCAATCATCTGCATTTAGCAAGTCTGAGTTTCATAACTCTGCCTGTGAAGACTACACATTAGATATTTTGGACAACCACAAAAGCCTTTTAACACAGGTTTAATTACAAAGCCCAGAAAAAATATTCATCTCTGGAAAGAAAGTAATAAGCAGCACTTCAGTTGAAAGAGGTCCTTTCATAGCTGAGAAGAAGCATACACAAAAAGCTTTTTTATTATGTTAGGAAGAACATTAGAATAATGGATGCTGTTGTTTTTATGTTGTGCATTGTGATTAGTACTGGAGAAAGCACTTAAGTAAGTTTAGGTCACTTGCAATGAGGAAGGCTCTTATGCATATGATATAACTTTATGCAGGTATTAAAAACATCTCTGGTCTCTAGAGCATTTACTGAATCAAATTCAGTATTTATCAGTAAATTGTATAAAAAGCTACTTTCGTATACACAGTTCTCAAAACCAAATGTGAAATAGAAATATTTCCATGATTCTTTCATTTAATTGCAGATAGAGAAAAAAAAAGAACAGTTGTAAAGAGAATAAAAAGAGTTCCCTGTAGCATATTATTAGCTTTTGAGCCCAGATAAACAGCTCATGGGTAATAAACAGAACAGGACAGTACTTACTACAACAAGAAACAGAAAACCAATATGAAAGGGTAAAAGCTGGGGGTTTTAAACCTTTGTCTTGGGAAGCTTTAGCTGACTAACCAGTTTGCTATCTGAAAAATACCTTAAATCAGGCTTCTGTCCAATCTTCAATGCACCTTTGTGCAGCTTGAAGGAATACTTGGAGTGTAGCAGTATCATTTACAACAATAAAGGACCTCTAAGCCCGGCACTTCAGAAACTGGGATCCCCCTCCCTCCCTCTTGAGCAGTTCTCCATCTTGAGTAACAACCCTCTAAGTGTTATTTGTAATGCGAGTCAAAGCATTCCTACAAAGGTCTGGATTTCAACCTTTGCAGCTTCCACTTCAGTTTTCAAGGGAAAACATTAATGTATAAAGGTGCCCTCTGACAGATTCAGGGCATGACTCTCCTACATCTCTCGCATCAAGCAGAATAATACCTGTTATGGTGTTATTCTCAAGAATATGAACGTCAATATCAGCACCAACCAGCCTGGAGGAAAGCAGAGACCTGGGAATATAGGAAGATATCTAAGCAAAAGCAAGTATATGGATTAAATGTTATTTACAAAGCAAAGAGCTCAGACAGCCCTTGTTATAAAGCCACCATTTAGGGCAGTAGGTCAAAGCTTTCTTGGCTCCCCCTAAATTTTTCTTCTATTTTGGAAATGTGTCTGCATACACATACTGACTTTTTAAATCTCCTTGAAAAGGGGAAATTTTGGGTTCAATGATGAGTCACTACGTGCCTTTTTGGTTAAAAAAATCAAACCAAACCAATCCCCCACCAAACTTGAAGGTAAATAAAGAAGCAGGTTACCCTATGTGTTTGTGTGGCCCAGAGCACAGAAGGTTCACAATTCAGAATGAGACAAGAGTAACACAAAGTACAGCCAGAAGAGAGTTAGTGATCCAAGTTACACCTGCTTTGCCTGTATGTTTATGTATTTGTTGCAAAACATATGGCCCAATTCTTCTCTTGTGCCTATACAGGCATGAGAAGTCTCCATAGTAAACAGAACACCAGAGGAAGCAAGGAAACAAATGGGGCTATTTATACTTGCTCTGTTACCAATATACTCCTTCAACAGCTTGCCCAGATTAGACGTAATTGTGAATTTATACTCTCTGGGAGAGTGGTTCTGAATAATTTTGTCTCTTTTCAGAGGATGCTTTTATAATGCAATCTGTATTTGTAACTGGATTCTACACGTCCTGTTACATGGATACCTTAATATTAATTACTTTGACTTCTGCTTGACTACTGTGTAAAGGGACAGGGGGCTTTTTCCTTTTAACTTTTCAGGAGAAAATAATTTTGGTTTAATTTTATTTCTCTCCAGTTACTGTAACATTTGTCTTGTTCCCGGGGTACTTTTATAAGAGGAAATGATCTTCCTGTGTGAGCTTTTTTCCCTTAAAATCTCCCCTCAGGCTTTCTGTCTACCAACAGACAGAGTAGAAACTCTGACATGCTGAAAAACAACAAAAAACTCAGGTTCCTGCAAGTATCCTGCCAGTCTGTGGTCATGTGCAGAACAGCACAGCTGCCTGCCTTTTCCTCGGGGCAGGCAGGGGAAGAAGGTTGTTTGGTGCTTCTTTCTGCAGTGGGAGGATTTAACTGCTACCAGTGTTTAATGTGGAGCAGCACCCACATTAAGTGTGACTGCAGATTTGGCAAAGGAGGACAGTTCTTGCTGTGCCAGGAGACCCACTCTCTGCTTCTTCTGAGCAGGTCAGAGAGGCAGCCACCTTGCTGAGACCCCAGGCCTTCCTGGCACTGCTATTCCCTTTTTCACCTTCCTTCTGCCTTGCCTAATTACAGTGTGAGCTCTTCAGGGCAGTCTCTGCTGCCATGTGCCCAGTGCAGTGGGGCTCTGATGTGGGTTAGGGCCCTGGGGCACTGAATGCAGCAGAAGTCATTAATAGGTCAAGAGAGAAAATTTGAAGTATGCGGTAAGGATGGAGAATGTGCAAAACCCTGAAAATTCCCAAATGTTTACTGACCTGAGCTCAGAGCAAAGTCTTTGAAATCTTTGAAAGATTTTGGCTTAACACTTTGATGTTGCTTCTTTTTCCTGACTGAGGACTGGTGGGTTTGGCAAGTCACTCTGCTTCCCTCTTCTCCTCCCTTCTCTTGTTATTCACTGACAAATCCTCTGAATGGTACAGGGGTTTGGCTTGCAGGGCAGAGTCTCATCTCCAGCAAAGGAACTGGGCTGTCCACGTCTTCACTGCCATCCTCTGGAGGCCACCAGCCTAGAGGATTACAGTGGAGCAGACACTTTATTTTACAGTAAAGCAAACGTATTGACAATGTCAGCGATTCCCATATTGAAATCAACCATTAAAAAAAAAAAAAAAAAAAAAAAAAAAAAAAAAAAACCAAACAAAAAAAAACCCCAAAAAAACCAAAAAAAACCCCATCAAACAAAAACCCCTGTAGCTAAAACCTTTACAATGATGGCATCAGGGCAGAGGCTTCTGTCACCTCACAGGAAGAGGGGCCAGGGAAGGTGCTGCATTGCAATGAGTGTGTTACGTGCCGCCTAAGCAGGCACTCATCTGCTGGTACCCATGAGGGAACTAATGTTCCCTTATTTCCCCATCCCTCCACTGCCAGCTAATCTGTGCTGGCCCGTCTAATTTCCTGGCAACTGTTCTAATGTACAGGCTAATAATGTTTGCAGCAATCCTGGGAGACGTCAGTGTTCAGGCTAGTTGTGAGGTTGTAGGGTCCAAAGGAGGATTAATTAGGGGAATTGTGGCATCTGGATAGGGGGAGTTTTTGAGAAGCCCTTCATCCAGGTGGTGTGAGCAGTCTAGATAAGCACCCAAATATTTCTGTGAAGAACTGGGACGCCATCCCTAACTGAAATTCAACTGCTACTAAGTCCCCTTGATGATTTCTCCTCCTTACTTCCTCAGAGTATCTTTTTTGTTGTTGTTTGCAACTATAACCTAATGAAAACACATTTGAAAGTAAAATTACAGATTTCTCAGGGACTCTGACCCTTAGGGGCAGCCGTGGAGATACTGCAGAAGGAGCTGAGTACACAAGCTCCTGTTAATTAGAGCAGAGTGAATGATTCATAGGAAATAATTTATTCAATTAATTTAGCCTCTCTTTCTTTTGCAAATTATCTATGAAAAGTTTTCAGTTTTATTGCATTCAGCTGCGAGACAGCAAATGATTTCTCTGCATGTAGTTGACCCCTATGTGGCTTGAAATGTAAGGTCTGGCTTTTAGTTTTTCAGTGGACAGGGGTACTGGAGTTAGTGTTCTTTCTTGATTAAACAACTGACTTTTAGTGTGTACCTTGAAAAACTGATGTTCATTTTTACAAATGTAGAGGTGACCTTCCATGAATATTATTAACCATGGCATAGAAATATCTCTGCCAGTGAAACCATTTACTAGAACAGTGATCTGGAAAGTCTGTCCAGCACTTACCCTCCAGTGTCCGACATGGTGTGTCTTCGTGAGCCTTCCCCTCTGGCAAGCTCAGGGAATTTTCACTCTTTCTCCTTCACCAGTCCTGTGCAGAGTCCTTTGCTTAAGCTTCTCTCTACGTGGAGGCGACCTCTTCAGAATATCAATTGTCTGATCAAAGCAGCCATGACACGCAGTTGTTAAAGTCAAAGTCATAAAATTCATTGCCAATAATCTGATGCCTACTTGCTGAAGTCCTTGTCAGCAAGGTGGGTATTTATTCACTGAAAAGCATTCATGATGCTTACCATTTTCCACAATAAAGATTACAGAATACTTCAAAAGCAGGAGAAAATCCTAAATAGTACCTGTAATGACCCTCCACCACCAGGCAAACAGCCCTGCTCCATAACCTTGCAGCATTTCCCTTTGCCTGACTTCCACACATAGGATAAACTAAATTGACACAGACCTTGGGTGTGGGCAACTGAATTTGCATATCTGTCTGTCCTGGTTTAGGGCAGGGTCGTTGTCTCCAGCAGACTTCTGCTGCCCAGGGAGGAGGAATGTGCGGAGACCCTGACCCACGGCAGGCAGGCTTTTCTTGAGATGCATCCAAGCATGGGGTTGTAACTCTGAGCTCAAGGTAACATTAGTTTCAGTAACAGCTTTTCACACTCCATCAAAAAGCATTTTTAAAGAGGGATGGTACTGCATGAAAATTAATGCATGAGAGCATTCTTGTAACAGGTGCATAATATTTCAGTAATAGGCTTGTGGGATGTTTATTCACTTGCCAAATTCATTTATCAGGTATTGGATTCAAAGGATTTCCCAACAGGATATCTGCAGAGATTAGTGAGCTAGGCAAATGTGCTTTGAACAAATATATCCTTTCATCAGGCAGTCATTTGGATAATTCCAGCATCAACATGCTTGCTGCTGGAGTGGGTCTGCTGGTAATTGCATTAACTCTTTTTCCTGTGGTCATATGTATCTGTGCCTTTAGATCCTACAAGGGCAGAGTTTGGCCTGCAACCTGTTAGTCAAGAGGTACCTGCCCATCTCTGACTGCATAGATGCAGTTTTAGCCAGCCCAGTCTTGCCCAAAATAACCTTTCTTGCCTGGAAAGGCCTGCTGTATCAAAAACACCAAAACAACTTTGCCGGTACAGGTTGACAATACTTTTTGAAAAATAATTGAGGAAAAATTGCCTTGAAGATGTAACAACATTATATTTCAAAGTATTTTAGAATAAAGTATGGTTCGTTTTCATTTTCTTGTTTTTTAGTAGGTCTTTGATTTTGTTTTTGAAGTTGAAAGTAAAATTAAATTTGGTTTCACCAGGAGAAATTTTTCATCTGATTTTACCCTTGAAACTTTAAATAGATTGTCATTTTGATGGAGGGCAGGAATCAATACTGAAATAAGAGGAATTGCCATGGATTGAAAACTTCAGAAGTTCATCTTTAAGATGACAAGTCATTCAACAGATATATTGGAACCTACGTTTTAGTATCAGATTAATGAAGAAATGGCAAAAGTTTTGTTAGTCTTGTTCCCACAACTAAGTGACCCATTTCTTTTCTTATCCGCTGTATCCTGTAATATTTCTGGTCTTAAACACTGCAGTAACTAATAAAGGAAAAACCAATCAGCTTGGCTTAGTAAATGTCCAATTATGTTACAATACATGATTTTTTTCTCTTTTTAGCTGCATGGTCTAAGAAATGAGTCTCTATTTGAGACACCTGAAGTAAAGAACCATTGTTGTTCCATTGATTTTGAAAATGTGGGTCACCATATATAATGTACCAAGCTTAAATCCTGTAATGACTTACATGTGGTTATTCTGCACCTTGAGCTGTAGAAGTACAAACAAAACTGAGGATTTAAGGGTAAGCGTATGACTTTTCAACTCAATGTGTGCTTTTTTGTCATCTTTTTTGAGCCTTTCAAATTGTGGATGGCTAAAAGAACATTCAATAAATTTATTTTTGAGTATTCCAGTGCTTCCCTGCCTTATGATGCCAACTCTTACCAAGCCTTCAGTGTGAAGAGAACCAGGGCCATGGAGAGAGCATAAAAGCAAGAAGGACTCTGAGAAACAGAAAAGGGGAACAAGGAGGGTGGAAGTATTTGGAGGTTTTGGAAGGTGGTCTAACATGCTTGTGGTTTTCTTTCTTTTTGTATCTTTTTTTTTTCCTTTCTTTTCTTTTCCTTTTTTTTTTCCAGAATTTTTTTGTTGCTATTGGTAAAACATAATATTTTGCTATGAACAAACCCCCAGCAACCCCCTTCCCTTGTTCGCATACCTTGGAGGTCACTAGCTGCTCACGCACACCACTGAGCAGAGAACAGACTCCTTCTTGTGTTCATTATAACAACACAAGAGCAGATGTCTCAGGCTGTAAGCCTCAAGTTGAGTTCTGCAGGCCCCAGGAATGGTGAGATGTGATACACATCTGTGTTTCGGGCTTGGCCTGCTCCAAGGATGTGTGTCAGCTGTGTGCTCCACATCTGAGTTCAAGTCCACATTCCCCCGAAAGTTCTGCTTGGAGTTCCTAACCTCAGGCATTGCATGTGCCCACCTCAGTGCATTTGAGGATGACAGCCTCTCCCACACAGTTTTGCCATGGTTATTGCACGAACAGGTAGGACATCACCACCTCATCTTCCCCTGCCAGACCACCCGCATAGGGCCGTGATGTCTTGGTTCATCCCACCACGATTTGCCCCAGTGTCCTTGGGCCAGGCTGTCCTGGGGGACCAGGACGTTGTGCCCCACATGCCCAAACATGGGCCCCACATGCCCGACCGTGGGCGGCTGGTAGGAGGCAGTAGGGGAGGATTCTGGCAGCTGTCACGCTGTCCAACACGAGCAGGCTCCTCTGGATGACTCTGGCATGGAAGCAACTGCAGGCAGGAGCCCTTCAGCAGTGAGGAAAGGAAAGCCAGAGCGCACTGCTGCTTTCTGTCATGGAGAGGTTAAAAGCAACTTGCCAACTGACAAGCAGCAGCTGCAAGGAAATTTCCCCATCACCACCATCACCCCTTTCTTTTTTTTTTTTTTTCTTTTTTTCCTTTTTTTTTAATGACAGCAACATTTTAATCAACTTGGGCTGAGCACGAAAGCATGAGTGGGAGGTGGGAGGAATATCTGGGGAGGGGAGGAGGAGCAGAAGCATGGCTGGCTGCTGGCATATGTCTGAGCTGAGGGACGCTCTCTGCCTAGGAGGACAGTTAACCTACACAAAATGTTCTGGCTTCTTGCCTGTATCAGCCACATCATGCTGCTCCAGCCTTTTGTGCCAGATCCCCGAGATGGTGACTGTCACTCTGACAGAGGGAGAGAGAAGAAGAAAAGATAGAAAAGATGAGGGGAGAAAAAAAGCAAAACAAATCCACAAAACTACCAAATCTACCACCACAACCCAGTAATAAGCTTGCTGTCAAGCCCAGGTAGAGCAGCTGTATTTTTCAGAAATGAGCAGCAGTGGAAAAGTAGCAAGCCAGCTGTGTGCTTCTGAAGAATAAATCAAGGTTGGACAGAGGGCCTCGGAGAGTAAAGTAAGCAAAGCTCCACAGAAAAGGCTATGAACATATAGCATTTAATAGGGAGCCTGAACCACAGTTCAGGCTGGCATTATTTTTTTCCTTTTAATTCCAGGTGGAAGAAACATACTGATTTCTAGAAGAGAAAAATTCATTGTCAGAAATGCTCTGATAACAACTTTGTTTATACCCACAGACTTTCTTATACGAGGGATATTATGGTAGCCTATTGACAAAAACTGCCCCTGGTATTGGGTAAAATTTCCTGATTTCCTTAAGCCAGGACTTCTGTTACCTCCTCCCTCACAAACTTCTTAAAATCTTCTGTCGAAGGCTGTTATCTCCCACAGATGAGAAGCTGCCTTTCCAAATTATTCCAGAAAGCCAAGTGGTTGCTCTCCACCCCAACACTTTACGTGTGGGAGTTGACAGACCCATGTCATTACCCAGTCCACTAAAAATCTTGTATTATTAGCAACACAAATGCCGTTCCCAGGTTACACCACACAGCTCTCACATGCAGCTCCAGCACCAGTGAATTAGCTGGACATGGTCAGTGCAGAGCAAAAATGTTCTCCTTTGTCCTCAGATGTCTTCTCAGCCTTGTGGCTTGAGTTTGGAGCGGGCAGATCCCTTGACAAAGCCCGGAGGAGGGACTGTCTGTGCCCGCTGAATGCTGCGGTGGGAGTAAGGCGGGAACAGCAGCTTTTTGAAGCATGGGGGAGAGTTACAGCTGATCCAAAAGTGAGTGTTCAGAAGTGAAGAGACTGCTGGAAAGGGTATCTTAATAGCTAAAAGCTGGGTGTCACTTCACTTTGAGAGCTGGCTGCTGATCTCATAGCTTGCACTCAAGTTGTGCTTTCAAGCTGTTCTCCAAAACCACTTATACACTTCAAAAATATTTTTGATGGAGCCCGAGATTCTCCAGCAGTTTGAGTTCTAAGGGAAAACACCAAATACAGTGAGATTCATGTCAGAATAACACATTAATCCAGAATATTTGAAGATGAAGGAAGATACTTAAGGTCATTCAAATGAAAGCATGTGTGGTGGGGAGGCTTGAGCATAATTTCATTCATTTTACTTAGACTCACCACAGAAAAAAAGAAAAGCATCTAGGGACACTTAATGTGACTTTTAAAATCTGCATAAGCCACAAATCAAGAAATTTGTTGGAAACAAGTAGACAAACAGTTTAAAGTACACATTAGGTGCATATGGACCCACAGCTGCTTTTATTCCAACTGCCACCGAAAATACAGGTCTTTCTGTGATGCAGCCTGTCACACAAAGACTGTGCCAGATGCCTTCCAAAAACCCTCTCAGCACCTCCTCTCCTGTTCTGGCAGCTTCTGAAGGGCAGAAAGAGAGAGAGAATGGACATGGGGTTACAGAAAACACCTTCCAGCTGGTAGGAAGCTTTCATCTGCCCCAAGTGGATGGTAAGGCTGCTTAAATAAGCTGTGTATTTATCTCACATCTCCTCAGAGAGTTATAGAAGTGACACTGCTGTATCTCAGTGGAAAGGTAGGACAACTTGAAAAAGTAAACAGAAGAGCCTAGTGGATGGATTTATAGAAGATTCAGACCTTACTGCCTTCTAACTATAGATCCACTGATATCTTGCTGCAGGTAATCATTTGTGATGCACATGTATCTGTGGTTGTTTAGGTGCCAGGCTAACGCCATGCATTATATGGGATGTAAAAGTTGGAGGGGAAAAAAGTAATTTCTGTGCTTTTTGCCTCTTGCTTAAGGTTTACGTGTAAAGAATCATGAAAGATGTTCTCTTCATGGCCCTATTTTCTTCCCACCTCTCTACTTTTGGCAATATTATCTGTGTCAGTTTTGTTCTTCAGCTACCTCTGGTGGAAAACTTTTCACAGGCATCAACATTAAAGGCCCTTCAGGACTTACCTGGATGTTTTAGCTCTTGAACAAAGGCTCCTTTCTCTCATATCTGTTAATAAAAAATAAAAAAAAGCCCCTGGAGCTTTTAATAACTGTATAGATATTAGGATAAGTGAAAGATGTTAACAGAAGGGGGGGATGCTTGTTGGAGCATCTTTCACTGTGAGAATGTTACAGGCACCTCACCCAGCAGTCCTTTGTATCCACCTACACTGAAAAAGCCTTCAACAGTAGCACAGGCCAGGGCTCCTTGGGTTGTAGAGCACAGATGTGCTCTGACAGTGGCCTCTACCTCTGAAACCAAAGCTAGAGGGGAGAGTTCTGTAGGAAGGTGGTAGCAGTTGGGAGTGGCATTTACTGCACCCACTCTAACTCCATCAAACTCAGTCCTTGAGTCAGGCATCAAGACCCAAACAGTGACCATCTGGTCCCTGGAGGGAAGTTGCTCATCCTGATGTGGACACAAATCCCTCTTTTGTTAAATACCTGCCTTAGGGTGCTGTGTCTCACTCCCCACAGGTTGCCCCCACTCTGGGCATTTTGCCAGCCTAACCAGCTGACTCTGACTTAAAGCTGCACTTTAAGGTGGATAAAGTTTTAGACAGTAGGATAAACACCATCTCTGGTTTAACAGCTAAAGCAACAATCAGTTGTTAAAAAATGAGTGTTTTGTCACAATGGCCTTCTAGCAAGTCCTGTGGTCTAAACAGACTCCAGCAATTAGCTTTTCTCTGCCTCCCTGACAGAAAAACAGTGTATCACATCATTTAACGGGTAACATTGGACATCCAGAAAGAGGTACTGATGCAAAATGAGCTTTGGTTAAATCATGATAATTGGGTTCAGCACTTACTGAGTTAATGTTAGACATTGGAAAAATCTGCATTTTAAGCAGGATGAAGTTAAGTGTGGCATAAGTGTGAATATCCCATAACAGGTGGTGCACCTCATTCAGCTGATGAGGGATATAAAATCAGAATTGCCCCCAGAAGTGTATGTAGCCATCCAGAGAGCAGCTTTTAGACAAACATCACTTGAGAACATTTCATTGAGACACTAGATGTGTCTGAAGGAGGATACGTGGTACTTGTAAAGCAGAGCAGAGCATAACACTGCCCTCTTTTGTGTGAGTCAACACATGGCCACCTGGCATCCTCAACACAATTCCTGGGAAATGTTGCTTTTATGCAGCTAGTTATACTATCAGTCTTACACAGAGATCACTTCTGTGCTGGGGAAGAGGGAACGATTTATGCACTTTTCAGCCTAAATAAAGGAAGAATTATGAGTTCAATTTAACCTGTGCAAATTATTTGAGTATCAGGTTACACAGGTAAACTCGCTGGCATTGGGAAGGTAAGATTATCTTTTTCCCGTAGCCCTAAAGAATTAAAGCGCCTTGCTCAACAAGGACCCCAAAACATGAAAGTGTGTCTGCTGAGCACATGTGCTGGAGCTCAGTTTTGTGTCAAGCAGAGCTCTCTGTCTGAGGGTGGATTTGGACCACGTTCAGGGGCTTTAGAGAAGGCAGGAGCTTCTATAATGAAACAGGGGTTTCTACTGCTTGTTAGGGAAGTGTGTCAGCTATGATATTTCACGTGTGATTTCATGCTCATATTAAAGGCCTGTTTCTTGGCAGTCATTACAAAATGAGCTGAAGTCCAAGTCTGCTTTTGAGCCCTAAACACCGCCAGTGACCAGATCAGTAACCTCCTGCCAGCTCTCACTGGTTGTGAGGAGAGAGGAAGGATATTTTCATCCTCCCTAGTTCAGCAAGAATGAACAAAATAGTCATCAAGATCTTTGGCTCATCCCTTGCAGATCCACACTGTTGATGCACCAGCAATGATCTTGAGAGGGTCACATATTTCCTCTGGATTCTCAATATGCAGCAATAGGCAGGAGAAATGTTTGCAAGGCAAATGCTTTCTGATGGGCCTGCCCCTGAACTCACCAGTCACAAGCCATTTGTATGGAAATGACACTAAAATTGCTATCCTAGAGCTGCATCCAACCTCAGCTTCTGCCAGCAGAAGATACTGGGTACCAGATGGCAGAAATCCTACCCGAGCACCAAGTGGTTTAAACTGCTCTTTTTGCTAGGAATTTAAATGGTCCATATGCTGAAAGTATAACGCTCGGCTGCACCCTGGCTGCCTAGCGGAGGCCTCTGCTGCCTGAGCTAAAGGAGAGGAGCAATTAGCTCGTAGCAGCTTGGAGCTTGTATCCCCCATACGTCCCAACGTCAGGCCGTGCTACAGTCACACACACATCAAAATGCCTGCTCGTGCATCTGGAGAAAGATGGTGGTGTCTGAATGTACAGTCTGATTGCCAAACTGGGGCTGTTGTGTCAAAGACTTGAGAGAAAAGCAAAGACTGAGAGTGGTCTGGGTGTCTGGTCTCCTCTTTTTCTGAGCTTCTGGGATTGCCTGGTGAACCCCTGAGGTACTCAAGGGGCACAGTTTGTCACGGATTTCAGGGGAGCACAAACAGTGCTCTCTGGGGGATTTGCAGCCTCAGATTTCCAGGGCCTGGTGAGATACCAAAGCTGCTTTGCAGCATGATGCACAGTGCCTGGAGCAGAAGGTCCTCAGCTCTGGTCACAGGTTGTGCTCGCCATTGTGCCGCTGGGACAGCTCAGCTCTTTGATCATTTGAGTGATTTCATTTAGTTGCTGGAAAGGGCTTGCTTCTCCCTGGGCAGATCCCCTACTTTATAAGTCATCTTCCAAAAATATGCCATCAGTCTGGATGGCTGAGGCTGTACCCGTCCCAAGGCAGTAATGTCCTTTCTTCGTGTGTTGAAAAGGTGACCAAGCACAGTGCTTCAAATGAAGAAGTGCCCTACCTCATGCAGAAATGCTATCCCTTCTCCTGATTTATAGTCTCTTCTCTGATCCATCCAGTTTCCCCTTGCCTGTTGTGCTGGAGTTGAACTCCAGATGGATGGCTCAGAGGGCTTTGCTAAAGTAACCCCTGGAGAAAATTCCTTTCCTGGTCAGCTGAATTACTCCTCTGCTTAAAATGTACTTTTGCTGTCCTGGCTCACTGCCTCTAGATTTATTATGTAACATTTTTCTAATTTAAGTTGTTTTCTATTTAGTGGCCCAGTTGCCTGAAAGATCTGCTTCATCCCGAATCCAGTTACATTGGTCATTATACACCTTTTCTTTCTCCAGTACTGTCACTATCAAAAGATATTGGTATCTCACATCCGACATGCTTATCTAAATCATTTACGTACATTCATTTAAAGGATAGGAAGGTCAAATGTTTCAAAATCTTGCAAGGTCACTGAAAATAAAGCTAAGATGTCATTTGGTTTTTTGCTTGTCCTTTTTATGTGGAAAATTGTATTTTGGTATTCATAAGGACACTTTTATTAGCAAATCTAAGAGTCCCTTGAAATGGACGTTTTAATTATGCATGTAATTTTTTATGATTGTGACTACTAGTATTTAGTGTGCTTGTTATCCTTGATTTTTTTATTTTATTCCTAGAGGGTCTCCAGATGAACAAAGCAGCACACATTTTAGTAAATTATTCTCTTTGTATCTGTGAGTTACCGACCCTTTAAAAAACACTTTTTGCTAATATAGATATAAATAAAATAATACAGTGTTCTTTCTAATGAGAATAGGCATCAAGAATTTCCCAATGTAAGTGATTCTCTAGCTGTTCCTTTTAGCTGTGTGCTAGAGCTAGATAACTTCCAAGGGGCTCCAAACCTTGAACTTCAGGAGGCTCAACCCCTCCTAATATGTAGGAATTTGTCTGCAGTGTTTGACTGGGCTCCAGGACAAGTTTGTTCATTTCAACAAAAATTATGTCTCGCCCCAAATGCAGCAAATTGTAGGCAATCCTTAACAGTAGAATGAATCCATTTTCACAGGTATCAGGTCTTAAATCTCAGCAAGTAGACTGCCTTTTCACAGACTATGTAGATAAAGGGGTTGAGGTCTGGAAATCTCCAAAGAAAGAATCACATGATGGGGTGATGAAAAACGTTCTCACGTACAGCATGCACTGAACTGGTGTCTCCACAGCTTGCTTTACTGTACATCTCCTCACACCAATTATGTCTCTGAAGTGAGAAATCAGTCTTATCGTTACTGAATGCAGGGGTTTGTTTGATGATGGACAGACAGGAAATCTGTAAGAAAGATAGAAAAAAATAATCTGGATTTCACAAGTTCTGGACTAGGAAAAGCAAGTTAGGGTGTTAAAAAGTGCTGTGGATTAGAAAATAAGTCACCTGAATAGAAGAGTGGAATGTGTTTCATCACGGATTTATTGCATTTACTCTTTTTCAGCTTACAGTGGTAAAATAAAAATGTCAACAATTGACTAAGAAATTTAACTGATCCAAAATCTATTAACATTTTATACTCCTCAGGTGGCACTAGTCACAAAATAACCCTTGATTAATGTATGTTCTAAATATCAACAGTAAGTTTCAGTATTTGTCATCAAATGGGCTTTAACACTGAGGCTACGCATGCACAGAAAAGTAGAAGGAGAAAGTAATGCTTGCAGACAGAAAGAAGACTAGAGTTGCCATACTAAATACAAAAACAACCCTTCAGAATGCCACTCTGGTTACTAGTGAAAGAGAACTGTTAGAGACAAAATAAGCATTAAAATGAGAAAACTAAAAAAGATAAATTTTTGCATGCTAAATGCTAAATGTAAAACTAAATTAAGCAGGAATAATAGATTTCCAGGAGATCT
Organism: Platysteira castanea; assembly: GCA_013397175.1. Lineage (NCBI taxonomy): Eukaryota > Metazoa > Chordata > Aves > Passeriformes > Platysteira > Platysteira castanea. The sequence goes on along the minus strand of VYXC01005150.1, from coordinate 978,436 downwards.
TTTACAAAAACATAGAAGATACCAGTGATAAAAATGGCAGCAGAATCAGCAATAAACAAAAGCAACCACCTTTGATACAGAAAAAGAGTCAATGAAACCAGCAGATGAACAAGGAGCAAAAGAAGGATTTAAGAGAGACAAGGTCATTATGGCAAGAGGAAATTAATTATTGGTCTCACTACTCACTACCTGTGAGACAGGGTCTCACACCAGAACTCTATTTGGTGCTGAGTAGCCTGAGAAACTATCTAAAACAGGAGTGTCAATGGAAGAGATTGCTGGACAAATGACAAGAACAAGGCAGAGGTCACTGAAGAGTTATAAAGGAAGTCAGATATGAAACTGTTCAACAATTGTCGTGTGTAACCTACCATTTTTTCTGCAGAATAATGTACAGCAGCAAGTGTGTCACCAGCCTTTAGTAATGACTGCAGGCTTCACTGGGAACTACAGATCAATAAAACCACAGTCAAACTTGTAGAAACAATCATGAACAGAATTCTTAGACACAAAAATACATACACGTTGTTCAGAAACAACTGTACAGTTTTTGTAAAGTCTTATTTGGAGACTTGGAGGAGCTGGCAACTACCTGAAAAAATGTCATCCAGCTGATAAGTATTGAACTTATGTTTGACAATGCTTTTGACAAGATCTCTCACCACAAGACTTTAAGGAAAGGCAGTTCTTGTGGACCCCACAGGACCGGGGACATGGCAGGGAGGAGAGTTATCAGGCAGCAAAGTTCTTTTTTTTGCTTTATGTATTTATGTGATTTTCAGCAAAGCTGATGAATACTGAAGTGACAAATTCTGCAGAAAAGATAGAATTACTCAGAATAATGAAACAGGAGACAACTTTTGAGGGAGACTATTAAAGAAGTCTACAGACTGCAGAGTGATGTGTAGCAAGAAAATGGGGAATGGTGATTCATTATTTCTGTCAGTTCCAGACCCATGAGGTAGCCAATGAAAACTACGAAGTAGCAAGACTGAAATAAACAAAAGTGGCTTTTGTCACAATATATATAAACTCTTAAACTGTGGTACTCATTACCACTGAACATTGCAGGTGTCAAGTAAAATCAGGTTCATAACCGGATCAGGCAACTCAGAGCTGAAAAATAAATTTCAGGTCAGACCTAGTATGGCAGTTTCAATAGCCTGTGGGGGAAAAAAAGTCAGTTGCTGATGGTACAAAATGGCACTTCTGCATTAAAGCATTCTTACATTTAAAATGACTCCTTAGATGGCGAAGTGAGCTGTCAGAGTTTGGTTCTTGGCACGACTGGTCAGAAAAATTGCAGAAAGTCTGTATTGCCATCAGAAATCAAAACAGTTTGCAAAAGAGGATTGCTTTCAGTAGATTCCTAGAAGAAAATTACTGAAAAAAGTGCTGACAGTGTAAGGTTGAAACATCCCAACTTATTTTTTACTTTGAAACAATTCTCTGTCTTGATTTTTTTTTATTACTTTGCATTAGCTTTTTTGCTACAAAATAATATTAACTTTAAAAAGTCAAAACAGAATGTTTCAGTTTCCTTTACAACAAAACCTGTCAATCAACTTGAAATGCATTGAAGGCTTTTTTTAAATTCCCCTTTACAGAGAATTTCAAACTCTGGGGGTTTCATTGCAAGTCAGAATAAAGTCAACTTTTGAAACCTGGAAGATCTGTGAAAATCAGGACTCCTGTTCTTTAAACTTGGCCAAAATCACTCTATTTTCTTTTTTTTCAGTTTGCTTATCTGAAAGGTGGTAAGAATGTTGCAAAGCCCTTTCAGACTGACCATCCAAGAAATCCACATTTCTGTGTCTGATGCTAAAATTGTATGATTCCCAAGCACCATCCCAATTCTGCCACCTCCAGCTGTGTCCCTCTCTCCCCCAAGTCATATGTTCACAAATTTCATTGGTACTACTTTTTCCCCCTCTCCTTTTCCTCCTGTCCCCATCTAATGTTTTTGGTTTGCCTTCTTATTTGTGCAAACTGGGAACTGTTCCCTTCTGGGATGGGGGGAGGAATTACTTTCCAGAAGGCTATTGGATTTGCCCTTGTCCAAGATCTTTTCATGATTAGTGGCTTATTGAGTGGAGCATGCAAACTCCTGACAGCCCGAGCAGAGCTGAATCAACTTTGGCAGGACAGTATGAGGAAGTTCACAGTGCCACTGACTGTGCTATAAATAGAAAAATAAAAGGAAGAGCTCATCCTCTGAACTATGCACATTACATCCTCAGACTGGGGGCTCAAGCAAGCCTTGTGCTGTGCATTAGCCATCTGCACCAGAGGGAATGTCGTTCCTCGTTCTGTTCCCAGGACAGATGCATCAGGATTGCTACAAGATAGCGTGAGGCAGGAAGAGTTTTCTGGATTCTGGAATGCCAATAAGCACTTCAAACATCTTTCTTGGCTTCTGGAGTCCCTACATCCAGCACCCTGGAGCGTGATTTCTTTTTATAAAAAGAAAGCCTGTGCTATTTTTCATACCAATCACATGCTGTTCTAAATGGCTTAAAAGTTTCAAGGACCCCAAATGCTGAAAAACAGCTGTATGCTGATGTGAGCAGCATGTGTAAGGATGATTTAAATCTAGTTTTTATCCTGTTTAACTCCCAGTGGCTTTTATGTTTTCCATAAATGGATGAGAAAAGTTCTTGGCTGGAAAGAGTCATAAAAACATGTAATAAATTCTTTGTAGCCTCAACATGAGCAATTCATCATATTTTTGTTTGTTTGTTTTCTGGGATTTTGTTTGCTTTCTATGACTTTGACATGTCGTGGATCTCTGATGAGTCTCTTGTTCCTCACTAAATGTTGATCCACACTGATAAACTCTTCTTCATGTTTTGGTTACAAGGTGGTGACCTACATCCAGAACAGAACATCCACTGCCTGGGATGGCCACAAGGACAAGGACCACCTCTGTCCTGCTGAAATGTGAGTCTTCCTAAAAATCTCTCCTGTTGGCTAATTGCTCTCAGCAGCCCAGAGACCACAAGAGGCAGTAGGACTCCTTAGCAAGAGCTCGACAGATTACAAGTAGAAGTTTGGGGCTTTGACTGTCCCCTGTTGCTGATTTGAGAAAGCGCTTTGTGGCACCCAACCCAGCCCAGCAGAGCTGCTGCCAGAGGATTCCAGGCCCTCCTGAACAGATCCTAGTGTGTGTATTCTTGTCACATCTCCAGGGTCAGATTTAGTGATAATTTGACTCAAACTAATATCTACATAAGGGGATTTTGCAAATTTATAATTTCCAAAGGGCACATCTGATAATATTCTATTATAATTTCTGAACTCCATTTCTTTCATTAAGGAGCTAATTTTGCTCCCAAGAGGATCATTAGCTTTTACCCATTTTGATTAATTTAATTCATACTACCAATAGCTACCTAAGGCTTTATGAACTGGATGGGAACTTTTAGCTTTTGCTTTAACGCAGTCTCTCACCATGAGAAATCTTGTCACCTCTAATTGCATTTAGAGGAATTTAAATTAATTTCCTTTGACATTTTTTTTTTCAGATCTATACTAAGTGCGTGTTACGCTCTTCACAATGCTCTTATTCTGCCTTCATAAAAATGTTAAGCATGGAGGGCTCTTTGTCCAGGATTATCCCAAAATCACTCTCAGGAGACTTGATCCCAAGAGGTATGGGATTTCCTCAACTCCTAGCGAGTTACAGAGCAGAAGTATAGATTTTCTTTTCCTCATCTCTGTTCCAGCGGAGTTTAGCCTTGAGCTCTTCTCCTCTGCAGGTCTCCCTGGGGTTCTTACATCCAACTTTACAGCTGTCTTGGAAGATTTATGCCCAGGAGAGAGAAAATGGCCAAGGGAATTACCTTTCACCCATCACGGACATGGGGATGAGGTAAATAACTGCAAAGAGAGGACCAAAGAGTACTTGGTGTATGGCACCTGGGACAATATCAGTGCTTTTACAGGTGTAGGAGCAGATGCTGCTAGTGAATGGGCCAAACAGGGCTTCTCAGACATCTCTGGTGGCTACCACTCTCTCTGCAGCCCCTGTCAAGCAAAAGCCATCATGCTTCCTTTTTCCCCACTGTTACATTCAAGCTCCAGGCCCTGGCTACGATCATATATTTCACCATTACCAGCAATTTCTTCTCAAATCATGATGGTGACTTGATAGCAAAATGTAAGTGCATGTCCCTGTGAGCCGCATTTCTTTCCATTTTTGCCTGGATTTGCAAAGGCTACAGTGTTGTTCAATTTTCCTTTCTACTGACTGTCAATGGGAATTCACCCCAGCTGGATGAAAAAAATCACCCTCCTCGGGCCTAAAATGCCACTCTGCATGTTCCTAATAGCTTGTTATTTTTGGATGCTTAGCTTCAGCCATGGGGATTGTAGCTGTTTCTTCAATTCCCTGATATTATCATTAAAACTGGTGGCTTCTCATCACAGGTAAAACCATGTGATATAGGAAAGTGGCCTTCAAAGCCCTTTACAGTGGCAGCTGTAAACGGCAGAAATGCAGTAAATGTTCTGCATGGGCAAAGTACAAGCAGAGCCTGCATTCTTCAAATGGCACATCCTTGGAGACCACACAGTTGCTATTTAGAGACCTTGAGCATCCACTAAATCCAGCAGGAACTGTGGGCACTATAAATAGTCCATGCTGGGACTGACGTAGCAGAGCTGGAGCTGAGGAAAACTGTTGTGAAACCTCTGGGACAAAGACAGAGATGTAAAAAATAGGTCTGGATGCAGAGTCTGCCCCATACCTTTGAAGCTAAGGTAGTTATATCCACTACTCATGTGAATTCCCTTGCTGTGTGTGTATTCTGAAGTGCACAAGCAGGAGGTGGCCTGCAAAACCTTACCTTGTTGAGTGCTGATTGTGAGCTGAAGACAATCCTGAGCAGGAGCACAGACGGGACCTCCTGAAATGGCCGGCTGCCCTGTGCATGCAGCACAAAAGCAATAAATCCCTTATCTCAGCAGCTTATAAATCTTTGTTGACCATCTCTGTGCATGTCTCTACAAGGACATTTGATCTAATGGCCTTTTTAAAAATTTCCCTTCATTTTCCAACATAACCCCCCAGTGAATCATTAATGTAACAAGATAAAGATCTCTAGCTAAGGAATTATTATTATAAAGTTCCCAAGTTCTAGTAGCAAACCTCTCCAGGGTATATATTAAGCCAAAAAGGTCCCACACAATCATTTAAATCTACAAAATTCAATTCATTTCTGACTCCCTCCAGGCACTTGTTTTATAGTGATCTAATAAAGGAGAGTTGTGGCTGTTAAATGATAAAGTCTCCAAAGGGGACGTGGGAACTCTGCACACTAGTCCCCAACATTTGCTGGGAACCTTTAATTCCTCCATCTTACCTACATCCCTTTTGACAAGAACACCTTCCAAAATCTTGCAAAATGAGTAGCTGATTCTGCTTTTAAGGGAAAGCAAAGTTCAAAAAATTTCCTTACATAAAAGTACCGCTCAAGGATATAGGTTACAAAAAGATTAAGCACTTAATTGTTCCAGAAATTACATGTATGTCTTCACCGAATCACTGAAACTGAAGATGGAGCAGATGCACATCTGCTCTATTTCCTTGCTGTTGCATCCCTGAGATGCTTTTTCTGCTACTTCCTCCAGCCTAGTTCTAAATTACCTGTGAAATTATCATTGGTGCAATTCTGTTGCACGATAATGCACATAGATTCCCTGGAAGACAGAGTCTAATGATTTGGGGGTTTTTTCACAAAGTCTTGAGAACAGAGAGGTAGGGATAATACAATACTAGCTCTCCTGATTGCATCAAAAGCATAACTGCAGGTGTATCAGTATCATCCACTAAATTGCACTCAGGAGGCATTAGATACTTTTTTTTACAGTTGAAAAATACATTTACATGAGGTTTTTGTGTAAGAAAAATGAGTGTCTTACCTGATATTAAACACAACTTCCTACCTAATGCAGACACAGGGCTAGGTCAGGCTTGATACTACCACAGCTAGTTACAGTCCACCTGAGAATCCCCAGGGTTAATCACCATCGGGTAATACAGGTTTTGCAGTATTCATTTTTGTTCACAGCAATAAGAGATTATTTATGTTAGTTTTTAACTGTGTGATAACCACTGTATTTTGCAACACAAAGTATTTTCCTTACAAAGATGAGACATAAAAGAGAAAATTACAGCTTCCTTCCAAATTGCAAAAAATAACAATTCTGGGGTGGATGCACAAAGACCAGGGGAGAGCAGGCTTTATTCCCAAGGAAGCCAATTCAATTTGTCCTCCAGTGCCCACACCTTAATGCATTAAGTGTTTTTGGGGCTTGCCACTGAGACTGATTTTTTTTTTTCAGCCAAAGGCAGGCTTTGTGAGAATGTTTAAAGAAATCAATATGTGAGGTTTGTCTAAGGTTACATGTTTGTTAATGTTTTATTGATTACGCTATTGGTTGTGAATTATGTAACTTAATAAAGCTGTGGACTCTTTCTAATAAAGACAAAGAGGTTATTCCATTAGCTGGCAACTTACGGCACAGAAACTTAATAATATAGCACATTATAAGACCACAGCCCAGAGACTGACAAATCCAATTCACCATGGAGGTGGCTGTGATGTTGCAGACCGGGCTGTGTCCTCACGCAATCAGGCTGTGCAGGTCAAGTTTAAAAGAGGGTGAGGTCTGCTCTCTGAAGCCATGATGTGGCCATGAAAAGCAGATGAGAACAGGGAGGTGGCCTGAAAGGACACAGAGAGTAGATCTGGAGTCTCAGGCACCCCCTGGGCACCCCACACACAGTTGAGATGGCACATGTGCCATTGCAGACTTCTGTCACACGTTCATGTTTTTAGCTGAGATTTCTGTTGAGAGTTAGTTTTCCCCAAAACTGCTTCTCACGTCTCCTTGGAGATGAACCTGTTTTATTTTATTTTATTTAAAAGAGAGCTCTCAATACCCGGGGGAAGGAAAAAAATCCTGAAAATGCTTTAAAAGGAAATGAAATGGTGAATTTCCAAGTGACTGAAGATTGCTTCTCCACAATACAACTGCATTTCTATAGCTGTGGAGAACAGATACTGCAGCTCCTCTTGGGGCACAGGGGATTGACAAGCAGTTGCTTGCAGAAGTGGGTCTAATATTTGACTTGACTGCAGTTGCCAGGCATGGGAGTTGTCTTGAGAGTAGAAAGCACCCCATGTCAGAGAGTGATGGAGCACCTCCTCCAGCTGCCTTCACAACCTGATGCCTTTTATTTAGCTGGGAGAAGAGGCTCCAATTCCAGTCTCCAGAATGATGCCCAGCCCTGGTTCCCTACCATCCTCACACAGCCCTCCCAGCACCCTCTCAGATCCAGACTCAGTGATTAAGCACAGGCCACTTGGACCACTCTTTGGGTGCTTGAAGCACCATCGGTCCACAGGGGACATGGCAAGAACACAGATTTCATAGAAACGTAGAATCATAGAATGATTTGGATTGGAAGGGACCTTAAAGAAGATCTGTTGCAGCCCCCTGCTATGGGCAGGGACACTTTCCACTAGACCAGGTGGTAGCCCCATCCAACCTGGCCTTGAACACTGCCAGGGATGGGACAGCCCCAGCTTCTCTGGACAACCTGTTCAGTGCCTCACCACCCTCATCCTAGTATGTAATTTAAACCCACCCATGTTCAGTTTAAAGCCAATTCCCCTTGTCCTATCCCTACATGCCCTTATAAAAAGTCCCTCTCCAGCTCTCTTGCAGCCCCCCTTCAGGCACTGTAAGGCTGCTCTAAGGTCTCCCTGGAGCTTTCTCTTCTCCGGGCTGAACAACCCCAGCTGTCTCAACCTGTCTGCATAAGAGGGATGCTTCAGCCCCCTGATCACCTTCATGGCCTCCTCTGGACTCACTTCTCCAAGTCCACATCCTTCTTACATTGGGGGTCCCAGAGCTGGACACAGTTAACTTCTAGTTAATGCAAGCTGTGGACTGGAGGAGTGGCTCTGCTGCTAGCCAGGGTGTTCCTCCCCAGGACAGGCAGACCTCCTTTTGCCTGCCAGTCTGCCAGCACAACCATTACCTGCTAACACGGAAACTGTCAGACCACACGGGTCTCCCCTGCCAGGAAGCACCAGGTGTTGTCAGGTGAAAACACCTGAAATCTGTCTCTCGGGTTAATGCATTCAGCCACCTAAAAGGGACATACTCAGGGTCATCCGGTACATTTTGCAAATGAAAGGTCTTTCAGCTGCTGTCATTACAAGCTTTTAGAAGTTTCTCATCTAGGTAATTAAACCTCTTATTTTCACAGGAAATTCAGAGGCTGAGGACAGATTCTGCTCATGGTTACATATGTGTGAAATCAAGGCAGTTACCAGGTGCTGCATGCATGGAGCAGGCTCTGTGGATTTGGAGCTGTGAATTAATCCCACAGGAAGGCTCATTTACTTCACTGGGAATTTAATGGCATAAGAAAACTGACGGTGTATTTGGGCTTTTTAAGTGACAGATGTGTCCTGCCCTGCAGTATCTGTTGTTACAAACCCACTAAACTTGTAACCAGCATCCTAAATGGAAGTCCATCTCCACAACTAAAACCTTTCCCTTTCACTAAAATCACCGACATCTCAACCCTGGAATAGTAACCAAAACGTCACAGCCCAAATATTAACTCAGAAAAAAACCCTAAAGTTTAAAGAAAATATCAAAATAAACTTAAAAAAAAAATTGCTTAAGGACAATGATTCACTTTCATACAGCCCTGTAGGAAGGAAGAGATCAGACCACACTACTATAAGACCACAGAGTGTATTTTGAACGAGGCAGATCTCCCAGAATGAGCCTGTGTGCCAGCAGTAATAGAGGTGGTGGTGCATCCTCCCCATCACCACCAGGTTTTGTTTTTAAAACCGAGCAGTGATTGAAATGAGGGACTGACAGTGCTCTGCAGGGCACAAAATGAGCTCCGAAACATAGGATCCACATAACAGCAAATTATTCTGACTTGACCATCAGCCACTAGTAATGAAGCTAATGAGCTAACGAGGTGCTGCCAGCCCAGCCTTAGTCTCAAGTGGGAGATGTTGGCCTGAACCCGTTCCCACCACAGCAATGACAAGTTGCTTATCTGTTATCAAAAGAGCAACTTCAAATCCTTCATTTTTCTGGTCAGGAGTTCAGTTTTGTGGGGGTTAAAAATAGTGGTGGAAAGGAATGATTGAACAGCTTAAGTAAGACAATTAAGGTTGTCTTTGCAAGCTGAATTTCTGCTGCAGGAAAGTGAATCTCCCAGCTGATGGTTGTTTTAGCCACACTGCCATTACTCCGTGCTGCTGCAGGTTTAACACTGATACCAGTCCCCACCCCACTGTTCCTGGCTCTCTCTGGGCCTCTGGTTTCTGACTCCAAGCAAGTTGGAAAGGACAAAAAAGGGAAACCAGAAAAGAACCTAGGTGAGCTGGACTCAATCATTACATTTTTCCATCTTTCTTTTGTCTTGCAGTGTGTCGTGTTCACATCTAATTACGATCTGACAGTGCCAGTACTTGGTATTATTTTAATACTTATGCCTGTGAATAACCCCTATAAAATGAAAGGATTAGTGCTTGTATGATCAAAGGCACTGTAAACTCTGTGTTCTCTGTGGTGGCAAGTGTGTTTTATATTTGCTCCCTAACCTGCTTTGAACACTGTGGCCACTGCAAATATAGTGCATAACAATGAGTTTTCAATAGCAATACTTAACAATTCTTCAACTGAGAATGGAAAATGTCTGATTCGAGCATAATTTTGTTACAGTGCTGTTGGGTTTTTTCTTTACAAGGTTGTTAAATAAGCATGAATGAGGTACAGTATCCTGGGTTTTGTTGGAGGCATAAGCACCAGAGTCATTCACAAAATGTTCCCCATTATCACGTGTAATTGAAAAACAAAAGAAAATAGTCTCTTTGGGAGTTTAACATATATGATTTCTTTTAAAGAGCTAATGCTGTGGGAGATAGAAAGTATTAATTCTGTACATGCTCTTTCTAACTTGCATTATTTTTTTAATCCTTTCAATAACTCAAGACCCAACATTCCTAGTTAAATGCGCTTTTACTTTTCTTCTTTTTAATTAATGCTTACAGTTCAATGTCAGTTTGTTTTCTCTACGCTTGACTTGGATACTTAACTTTATTGCTCATTGATTTATGTTATGGGGGACCCAGGACTGTCAATCATTGAGCTGCTCTACAGACTTCAGACAAAGATGATGATCAAATCTACATGCCCAGAAACAACATTTGGGCAAAAGCAATAAACAGCAGCTCCCACGCAGGGGGAGGGTGGGGGCATGTGGGAGGGAAGACAAGGCAAGGCAAGGGAACAAGTTCAGATGTTATTGTGGAGTTATACAGAAACTACTACCCCGCTCTCCCAACATGCCTTCTCCTTGTCTGTTGCATTCAGCTTCCTAAAAATACAAATCATTAAAAAAGGAACAGAGAAGTTAATCTAGCACCAGAGAAGGTGGTGAAGTACAAAGCAGGATCTTGATAGGAATTGTATTTTATTATATAGCCTGTGGTAGGGAAAGCATTTGGAAATTAGTCTTGAGATTTCTGTTCTGCTTCAGTATTTTTGTTCCTGGGAGAGGTGGTCTTGCATATAGACTCAAAGGAGAAATATGTGCTGAGGTAGCAACTGGGCACAGAGTGATGGCTGAGGCAGGGGGAGGCTGCAGCGCAACGGGTCAGTGCAAATGCACAGAGAAAATCGTTCCCGTGTCCGCAGGGGATGCTGATGGTGACATTTCTTCCATGTCTTGGGACAGAGTAGGTCTCATCCCCTGGCTTCATCATGGCTGGGGATGAGAACTACTCTATCCCAAAACGCGGAAGAAATGTCACCATCAACACCCCCTGCGGACACGGGAAAAGCTTTCTCAGTACTTTGCTCCCTTTCTCATTGCCAGCCTCACAGGATCTGGGAATAGCACAGAGCAGCAAAAGGTGGGAGGAGAGTAAAGATGTTATTGAAGATCACAGATCAGGTACTGGCAAACTCTTCAGGCTTACCCTAATTTTGTCTACTTAGCATTTCATCGAAATGCATCCATGTTTTAAACAAATCTCTGAAGCCTCTCTCTCCAGTGAAGCCCATTACATTTTGTGCTGCACAACTTTGATCTTGCAGAATAGTCTCTTTATATTAAGTAATAAGGCATCATTTGGTTTGCATTTCATCCATTCTTTATCACATCTACATTCAGGTAATTGCTTCCACATGCTCTTTAGTAAAAGAAAAACTCAACTGCAGTTCAAGCATGTTTACATTTATGGATGGATTGAGTATGTCAAGTGTTGACACTTTATTTTTTTTTTCTCCAAGGCGACCAATCCTCACAGACCGTTTAAAGAGGGGAGGAGAAAAAAAGTCAGTAATTCATGTTTCAAAAATTTCCAGAATTGCTCCCAACTGAGATGTTTTTCAAAGCTCTAATTTACCATACACAAAGCTTTAACACTTGCCATGCCATTGTGTTTATCTCAGGGTAGGCCTCCCATGCGTTTGGTTATGTGTTGCTATTTAATGTGGCAAAAGCTTTAACTCTTTCCATACTACAAGGTGTTAATAAGGTAACCTGTGACTATTTCTTCAAAGTGGAACAAAGCCGTATTTTGTCTTTCCGAGGAATTTGTAGTGAGTAGCTCCACATCTCCCCTGTGCTGCTAGCAGAAAGAGAAATAGTTTGCCAACTACAGCATGAATTGTGAAGCCTGAGAGAATAGCAGTGTGAACATAGCAGTGCTAAAATACAGTGATTTTAATTTTAACTTTTTCTTTTTTGCATGAAGGCTGTTGTTGAGAAAGAGTAGAAACAAAGTACGGGCTGTTCTGGAAGATGTAGAACAGATCTGTGTTCTGCATGCTATATAAAGATTAATCTTCATACATCGATGGTTGTTGTCAGCCGAGCTGGCTTTTTTTCCCTTTTGCTAATGTTAATGGAAATGTACTAGCACAATTTACCAGAGACACTTACAGCTGTTAAGATGGAGTGAAATGGAAAGAAGCTGTGTGAAGACAAACCCAGGAGATTTGACACCTGCTTAGGTGACGAGAAGCATGAACTGAGGGGAGAATCTCTTATTGTAGGGTCATTGCAAACTTCGCCAAATTTGGTTGTTTAGGAGCTGTAGGAGTGTCGCTTGTCTCATTTTACTGATGTTGGGTGCGTTTTGGGAGGAGCAGCATGGGAGAGTAGTTTCTTTTTTTTCCCAAGGGAAGGAACACTTTAACTAGTCCTTTTAAGTAGAAAGCAGTGAACCAGTGACAATGGCCTGGATCTTAATCCACTTGACTGTATTTATGTAGTAAGTAGGACAGAGGGCTTGGCAACTTGATTTGCCTGTAGATACTGCACAGTGCACTTAACAAAAGAGCTCCTACTGTATACAAATCTCTCATTTCTTCTTGGGTACCAGGTGTCCTCCCAAAAGTCCCACACAGATCATCTGTTTATCCTGGGCACTTACTGTAATATAAGGGCACTTCATAGTCCTTAATATAAGCTTGCTACTATCCCTAGGAAATAAGACAGCAATGAGGAGTTTCTGGGTAACTTAGGTCCTGCAAAATGCATGTTTAAAAGAGTTTAGCTAAAAGATGTAGCTGTGGGACCAGTGTTTTGCATCCTAGCAGACAGGCCCCAGCATCTGATCTGGGATCTCAGCTTTTGCCAAATTAAGGGCACAGTCGGAAGCCCGAGGATGGGACCTGAGTGAGACAGCAGGGAGAAGGGGAAGCTGCTTCCCCCAGCCAGGAAATTGGATTTGCAGCTTCTCAGCATTCACCCTCCTGCTGAAATGCCCGACAAGGCAGCAGTTCCCTAGACCTGATGTCTGCAAGGACAAAGGCTGTATAAACATGAGGCTGACTGTTTTTCCACAGTGTGCCACAGGTTAGGAATTTATTTTGGTTGTTTGTATCCACACATAAAACCCAGTATGGTTAAGTGCTGAACAGACCAAAAAAATGATGAAACCATACGCTTGGCTCCTTGAGCCTGTGTGAGTGTGTGTGCAGTCACTTGCCCATTGCTGTCACATAGTTCTGAGACTCAGGGATGTGATGAAGACAAAAACTGTCTTTATTAAATGTCACATTTTATGAACACTTTGAAAATTCAAATACAAGATGTACTGGAGACTGTGAATTCCTGCAAGGGCCATGATAAGATCTATTTCATATTGAGAAAAGCCAGAACACAGAAAAATGTCTATGATAGCATCCCATGTATCCTTGTGTGTTTGCCCTTGGGTGAAGAAGTAAAGTTTACAAAATCATGTTTGTTGCCATTTTACTTGCATTCTAATTTTGAGGCATAGTCCATAGTTTGTTTTTCCTTCATCCCACAACAACTTTTCATACTGTATTCTAAAAATTTTGTCTGAGATACTTTTAGTCATTACTGGCAGAGGGCGGATATCTTGGAGTCGTCCACTCGCAGTGCGATGAACTTGAAGATTAGTAATAAATAAATGCTCTCTGACATGAAAAGTGTAGATTTATAGGATAATTGATGTGGGAGGGGACCTCAGGAAGTCTCTAGTCCAACCTTCTGCTCAAAGTAAGGTAAGCTTTTGGATCAGATCAAGTAGCTTTGTTCAGTTAGGTCTTGAAAATCTTTAAGGATGCAGACTCAGCAGCCTCTGTGAAAACCTGTTCCACTGCTTGGCTGTCGTTAAAGGGAAAACAATATTCCTCTCTGAACTACTCTTGTTCAGTTTATGCTCATTCCTTTTCATCTTCCCACCATGCATCACTGTAAAAAGCCTGGCTCTTTCTTCTTGATATCTTCCTCCTATTTACTGGGGCACTGCTTTTTAGGCCTCCCCAAACCCATCTCTTCTCCAGGCTGAGCAAGCCCCAGTTGTTCAGCCTCTCCTTACGGGACTAGCACTATATCCCTGATTGCCTTGGGGGCAGTTTTGGGGGTCTGGAACTGGGTGACAGAGCCAGGTGCGGTCGGAGAAGCTGAGCTGAGGAGGTGGACCTGCTCGATCTGCTGGCTGTTCTCCTCACAGAGCCCCAGGTGCTGCTGCCCCTTCAGACCTCCCGTAGTCAGTATGTGCCAGCCAGGCTACTTTGGCAGTAATGTGCTCAGCACACTCTCTGCTTGGGGAGCTGAGAGCCCCATCGACCCTGCTGCCCACCCAAACACCAGCAGCTACACGTCATGAGAGGTGTGCTAGCTGGTGCTAATGAAGGGAAGGGGTTAATTTGTCCTGGCTTCTACATAGCCCTATGCTTCCAGCTCAGTAGATGGAAGGAATGTGATTAAGTCGGTGTTGATACCAAGTCTGAGAACAGATGTGAGAATGAATTGGCAGAGTTGGAATTCAGATGGGACAAAAATAGCAAAATGGAGTGGGTGGGAACAGTCACACATTTGTGTTACAGGTGCTTGGTCTAGACCCCAACATTTACAGAGACTCCTGAATTTTTCTTCTTACTAACTCTTATTAATCCAGCTTCTCTTGTCATCAGGGCCTTTTTCCCTTAACGGTTATGTCCAGCAGCTCAAGCCTGCTGTTCTCTACCCTGAACAACAACTTGGGCAAAAAGTTCCTTTCAGGTCCAAGCAGAAAAGTTGCAAATATTGCCAGTTTCCTTGCCTCTCACACAGGGCAACACTTGAATCAAATTGCTGCCATTTATAGGCAGGGAAACTGAGGCACACAGTGCAAATATTTAAGTAGATACACAATAAACCCCAACTACTACAGGTTGTTCTTATTCCCTTCACAGAAGCAACTGAAAGACTCTACAGGGAACAAAGCCGATGTTTGTGCTGGGCCTCTGCAATCCACATTGCCCCCTAGGATCTTTTTCTTCTCTCAGTTGTTGCCCCTTGCCTTCAGTCTGTCCATGGGGTTGGTTTGTGGCTTTGTTAGGGTTTTTTTGTCTTGTAACAGAGCGAATACTTAGAGTCAGTCCAGGCTGTCCATTTGCAGTGTAACAGATGCCCTTGAAATTCAGCTACAAGGACATAGCATGCTTTCCCATCAAAGGGTTTGAAGACTCATCAAAGGGTGGGACATAAGATGAAGCCTTCAAAGGACCCACCACTCCTTGCAGTGATCTGTCAGTCTTGCCACCGCCCATTCCCTTGGTGGATTTTTCAGGATTTACGTCACTGGTCCAGAGAGTTAACAGCACTCTTCTCGCAGCTTGATGCAGAAGTAATATCAGCTGTAGCCAGCGAAAAGCAGAGTACTGCAAACACAGGTCTTGGCAGCAGAGTGAAGAGAGAACAGACTATCGCCCGAAAACTTTCATATTGCTTTTATTTGTAACTTTATCTCTCCAGCAATTTGTTCCACAAAGAAGAACCAGAGTTTGACTAACATTTACTTAAAGAGGGGAAAGCACTTAAAATTTACCTATCTATGTAGCTGTAACGTAGTGTAGAAGCATTGTCTTCACGTGTAGAAATGAAGAAAATCAATTGGAATTCCCAAAAGGCAGATATATTGGTTGAGGAGGTCACAAAATACTTGCAGTTGCTCAGTGGACTTGGAACCAGATCCCCTCCGCACTGCCTTGCTGCTCAGCGCCACACTGAAAGAGGGAAGAAAGGGGAGTCATGCTCTAGGGAAAAGCTCTTTATGCTGCTCAAATGGGTCTTATCAAGGGCAGAAGAAAGGAGGGAGAGAGGCATTTTTCGTGCCCAAAGAGCCATATTCTGTTAGTATCACTGACAGGCACATACCGAGGATTACTTGAGTCCACGTTGCTGCACACAAGCGTGCTTGTAGCTCCCGCTCAGGAGAAATGGGCTGAAAGCTGTCCAGCCTTTACAGAAAATATTACTGTTGCAGCATTGTCAAGGTCACTGTCAGCCTGGGTTATCTGCTGTGTAAGTACTAGCCTCACAAATCAGGCTTAGCTAAGGGTTATAATTCATACACTCAGCATTTTGTGGATTATGTCCTTTAGCTTTCCTTCATTGCCATTTTGGATATTCATTTAGCTCCAGTGTGTGACTCCTGTGATTTCTCTTTGGGGTAATTTCCCCATGTGACGCAGTGTTTCCCTGTGTATTTCTTAATCTCGGGTGTACAAACTCACTCTGTATGAGTAATTTTATATATAATGCTTATTGTTATCTTCGAACACAGATAGTTCACTGTTGGATAAAACAGTAGAAAAATGCAGGCTACGGGGAAAACAATCAATGGAAAAGGTCCAAAACCTACAAGAAATAATAACAAGAAAGCTCCCGTAACTAAGGCACCCACAGGAGAGTCAGGAAAACTCATCTCCCTCATTCTGATCTAGACTTTCGCAGGAGCTTTCTGTTTTCCAGATGTCCAGCTTTTATTCATAAAACAAAGATTATGGGCTTTCCCACCTCATGGATTTATCAACACTAACTGAATTGTTCAGTTTTAAAAGTATTGTAAGAAAGTATTATCAAGAGTGATCCAGGCGCACACTTATGCTATTACATTATTTCACAAAACTGGGGACATAGACAGTAAGAAGAGTGGTAGAACATAAAACAAATTTTTTTGTCCAACAGAGCAATTATCCTGTGTAATCAAAACAGGCTTTAGATTGTGCAATACAGAAACATGTTCCCTTCAATAACGGAGTGTTGAAGTCTAAAGAACGTGTGCATGCACTCATTCCATGTATGCTGGGTTAGCTGGGGCAACATTTTTGAATCAGGTTACTTAGATCCACAGATCCATATTGCAAGGAAAGCACTGTCTCTTCAGAGATACTATGCTGAAAAACATGCATATGTCATTCTGCAAGATTGTCAGCCAATACATGATTTTTGAAAAAAAAATGTTCCAGTTAGTGCTGCAGTCATTGTACTGTATAAACTTATATTTTTCTTTCTGATTCATAACAATTCCAGACAATGTTAGTTTTTGTCCTACAGTGCCACAAAAGTTTCTTTATATTCTTTACAGCCCAGATGTGCAGGCACCTTCATTGCTTCAGGAAGTTGCCTGTTTCTCTCCAGCTTTGTGATTCAGTGAAGCATCTTGGCATAAGACTTTCTCTCTGCTTTACTTCTTCTAAACAATTTAACACATTTAAGTGGCCTTGAACATGATCACTTCTACTGCACAGCTGGGCCTACAGCAAATCCCCAGAATCAACCAGCCTGAAACTTCTAAGCCTGAAATTTGACTCACAGTGTTGATGCCTCAGGCCCAATCGTCTGTATTGCAGACAGTTTGGCTCAGGAAAAAAATAATGGACAAAGTTGTTTGCACAAAGTCCCATTTTTTTTCATTCTGTTCTATCTGATCTGATCCTATTTATGCTTCTGAAGAAATAATTTTAAAAGTGTTTCAGCCTTTGCTGCTGACTAATTATCAACTCCTTTCAAGTGAATTTTCCCTTCCTTCCTCTTTTCTGTCCTCCTAAAAAAAAATACGTGAAGATATTTTTAAAATATATAAAGATAATGCAGAGGCATCCCAGATACTCCGGCGAGCAAGCTGGCTTTATCCAGGGCCTGGCTCAAATACCTCTACACAAACACATGGAGTGTGGGGAACAAACAAGAAGAACTAGAGATGTGTGTGCACACACCTGCTTGGGGACAACATCACTGCCGTCACAGAGATGTGGTGGGATGGCTGCTGTGACTAGAGCTTTGGAATGGAAGGTTTCAGGCTTTTCAGGAAAGACAGGCTAGGGAGATGAGAAGGGAATGTAGCCCTTATGTCAATGACCAGCCAGGGAATCTGGANAACTGTGCCTGGGAAAGGATGAGGAGCCCACTGAGAGCTTGTGAGTGAAGATTAAGGGGGAGGGCAGGGCCAGGGGATGTTATAGTGGGAGTCTGCTACAGGCCACCCAATCAGGAGAATGGTGTGGATGAAGCCCTCTGTAGGCAGATGGGTGCAGCCACACACTCTCAAGCCCTGGTCCTCGTGAGGGATTTCAACCCTCTTGATGTCGGTCAGAGGGACAACATGGCAGGGCAAAAGCAATCCCAGAGATTCCTCAAATGTGTCAAAGACAACTTCTATACACAAGTGATTGAGGAGCTATAAAGGAGAGGTGCCGTGCCAGACCTCGTGCTCACCAACAGGGAGGAGCTGGTGGGGAATGCAGTGCTCCAAGGCACTGTAGTGATGACGAGACGGTGGAGATACAGATCCTCAGGGCAGTGAGAAGGGCATGCAGCAAAATCACTGCCCCGGCTGTCAGGAGGGCAGACTTTGGCCTCTTCAAGGACCTTCTCCAGAGAGTCCCATTGGATACAGCCCTGGAAAGCAGAGGGGCCCAAGAACGCTGGCTGAATTTCAAGGATCACTTCCTCCAAGTTCAGGAGCCATAGATTCCAACAAGGAGGAAATTGGGGGAAAAAATGCCAAGAGGCATCCATGGATGGATAAGGAGCTGCTGAGCAAGCTCAGAGAGAAAAAAGCAGCTTTCAGGCAGTGGAAAAGAGGACAGGTGATCTGGGAGGAAAACAGGAAACTAGGGTCAAGGCTAAAGAAGCCAAGGTCCAGTTAAAATTGAGTCTGGCCAGGTATATCAAAGATAACAGAAAAGGCTTCTATAGATATTTTGTAAGCAAAAGAAAACTAGGGATAATGTGAGCCCTCTCCAGAAGGAAACGGGAGACCTGGCTACCCTGGACAAAAAGAAGGCTGAAGTTCTTAGTGACTTCTATGCCTCATTCTTCAACAGCAAGTGTTCCAGCCACACCACCCAAGTCGAGAAAGGCAGGTGTAGGGACTAGGAGAATGAAGACCCTGAGCCCTCTGTAGGAGAGGATCATATGTGAGACCATCAAAGGAACCTGAATGCACACAAGTCCATGGGATTCAATAAGAATCATCCACAAGTCTTGAGGGAGCTGGCAGACAAAGTTTCTAAGCCGCCATTTCTGAGAAATCATGGTAATCAGGTAAAGTCCCCAGTGACTGGAAAAAGAGAAATACAACCCCCATTTTTAAAAAGGGGAAAGCAGAAGACCCAGGGAACTACAGACCAGTCAGTCTTACCTCTGTGCCAGGCAAGATCATGGAGCAGATTCTCCTGGAAAATATGCTAAGGCCCATGGAAAACAAAGAGGTGATTGGTAACAGCCAACATGGCTTTACAAAGGAGAAATCGTGCCTCACAAATTTGGTGACCTTCTGTGATGGGGCTACAGTGTTGGTGAACAGGGGCAGAGCAACTGACATTGTCTACCTGGACTTATGCAAAGCATTTGACACTGTCCCACACAACATCCTCATCTTCAAATTGGAGAGACATGGATTTGATGGATGGACCACTCAGTGGTTAAAGAACCGGCTGGATGGCCACAGACAAAGAGTAGTGGTCAACAGTTAATTGTCCAGTGATGAGCGCTGTCCCTCAGAGGTCAGTACTGGGGCAGATGCTGTTCAACATCTGTGTTGATGACATGGACAGTGGAATAGCGCATGAACCCTCAGAAAGTTTGCTGACAACACCAAGCTGTGTGGTGTGTTAGAAATGCTGGAGGGAAGGGATTACATCCGGAGGGACATGGACAGGCTTGAGAGGTGGGCCCATGCAAACCTCATGAAGGTCAGCAAAGCAAAGTGCAAGGTGCGGTACCTGGATCGAGGCAATCCCAGGCACACACCCACAGGTTAGGCAGAGAAGGAGCAGCCTGGCAGTGAAAGACTTGGGGGTGATACTTAACGAAAAACTCCACAAGCCAGTTNGCGCTGTCCCTCAGAGGTCAGTACTGGGGCAGATGCTGTTCAACATCTGTGTTGATGACATGGACAGTGGAATAGCGCATGAACCCTCAGAAAGTTTGCTGACAACACCAAGCTGTGTGGTGTGTTAGAAATGCTGGAGGGAAGGGATTAAATCCGGAGGGACATGGACAGGCTTGAGAGGTGGGCCCATGCAAACCTCATGAAGGTCAGCAAAGCAAAGTGCAAGGTGCGGTACCTGGATCGAGGCAATCCCAGGCACACACCCACAGGTTAGGCAGAGAAGGAGCAGCCTGGCAGTGAAAGACTTGGGGGTGATACTTAACGAAAAACTCCACAAGCCAGTTATGTGTGCTTACAGCGCAGAAATCCAATCAAATCCTGGGCTGCCTCAAAAGGAGAGTGGCCAACAGGATGAGGGAGGAGACTCTGCCCCTCTATTGTGCTCTGGTGAGACCCTACCTGGAGTGCTACATCCAGCTATGGGGTCCCAATAGAAAAAGGACATGGAACTGCTGGAGCAAGTCCAGAGGAAGGCCGTAAAGTTGATAAGAGGTCTGCAGCTCCTCCCCTATGAAGACAGGCTAAGAAAATTAGGGGTGTTCAGCCTGGAGAAGAGGTTTTGTGGATACTTCATAGCAACCCTCCAGCATCTGAAGGGGCCTACAAGGAAGCCAAAAGGGACCCTTTATCAGGAGCTGTAGTGACAGAACAAAGACCAATCATACAAATTAAAAGAGGGGAAATTTAGGCTAGAGATTAGGAAGAAATATTTTACTGTGAGGGTGGTGAGACCCTGGAAGAGGTTGCCTAGGGAGGTTGTGGATGCCCCAACCCTGGCAGTGTTCAAGGCCAGGTTGGATAAGGCCTTGGACAACCTGGTGTAGAGGGAGTTGTCCCTGTCCATGGCAGTGAGATTTGGGACTAGATGATCTTGAAGGTCCATTCCAAGCTCTTAGCATTCTATGATAATAAACCCCAACAGGGTCAGGTATTAAGCCCTTCTGCCAAATGGAGAAACAAATACACATTCAGTTCATATTTTTTACTCCTAAACATACAGGTCACCCAGGATATGCATCATGTTTAAAAGTGACAGTGGGCAGACTGAAACACCCTTGTGTTTTCCCCAATGACTTGCTTTTTGGTAGGGAACAGGTGTTTTATAATGTACTTTGGACAGAAAGTAAAATTTGAGCAAAATTTAAATGGTGTTAGGTCCTTAGAAGTGCATAAAATTATTCATTGCTTAATTGGTTATACACACATATATGCTTTCTCCTGCAGAAGAGACTGAATCACATTTCCACCTTATTTGACTTAATTATGCTAGTTGTAAAATAAAATGCAATTGATACGGAGTTTTTCTGGGTTTATTTGCCATACGTGGCACACAAAACCAAATGGTAGGTTACCTCTGAATTTTTATTTCGAGTATGCTATGCACATTTAAATGTAAAACTTGGGAAAAAAAAAAAACCTAATGTGGCATTACTTTACTATGTTCTAAGTAATTTGCATATCCCTTGTAACTAGAAGTCATTCTGGTCAGGAGCCTCCTGGACTCCAGCAATGCAGACATCTACCCTGCTCACAGAGCCAGTGCTGAGTGACGTACAGCTTTCTTCCCATCAACACTTCAAAATTAGTCACAGGATTACAGAAAGATCTTTTTGTCAACAGCCTGAAATTCCAAACTGTGCTAAAAATCATAATTTTGCCAGTAAGTTCTTGAAGTGCTTTTTTAAGACTGTGTCCTTCAGGGGATGCAAATTCTGATGTTTGGGCTCAAATTCTGGCATTATGGCATAAGCACCCACGATCACTCTAGACTCCTTTTTCCTTCACCTTCTGCACTAGCAATCCAGTAGAGGAAGGTTCCTTGAATTCAGACTCCAGGATCTCTTGCACTTTGGTCCAAAAGGACAAATCTTCTTTCCACTTTACTGTGTGCCTGAGTTCAGCTTTTCTCATGTCCTCTTTTCACATATATACACTGCCAACACCAAAAGCAAGTGCTCATATGCCCCATCTTCCATTCCTGTGTCTCATAGCTAATTTAATACCTCCCAAAGACATGGTTGGTTGATTTCTTCCAAGCCATGGCTTTGGTTCTCACTCGTTTAACTTGGACTGACATAAGTGTTGCATACATTTGGCTCCATGTCTTGTAAACCACAGAATAAGTCATCTTTACATGTCCTTAGTATCACAGTCTTCTTCATTCTTATTTAAGATTAACAGTCTTGTTGAAGCTTCCTATAGATTAATCTGGAAAATATGTCCCTATTTGTCCTGCTGCGATAAAAAGTTCATTCAGTCCAGAAAGATTTCGAGAAAACCTTCTTCCTTCTCAGCCTGTCTGTCACTCTAAGATTCAAGAGTGAATCTTGCTTTGATCCATCCAGTGCAAGAGCATGAAGTTACCTCTCCAGCCTACTTGAACATCACATGATGAGTTACATCTCATTTGCAATAAAGGATAACTCCAGGATCAGGCTCAGTGCAGAGACAGCCCCGCACACTTTTCATACCACAGCATTTGGTGTGTTTGCTTTGGAAAGGTGGGAGATATCAGCCCAGTGAAGAGCTTAATCTGCTGGCTTCCCTATAACTCAGTCTTCATGTTAGGAGCGTGTTCTTGCTCAGAAAAAGAGGGCTTCACAGCAGAATGAAATAAAGTTGATACCAACCTCCTAACAGCATTGTAACATGCTGTGCAGCTGTAAAGGTATTTCTTAGCTGACTAACTCTCGAAAGTTACTGTAGTGCATAATAGTGCCTGCTGAAGGCTTGTCCAGCACAAGCAGATCACTGACAAGGCACCTGTAGTTTCAGGCTGTTCTGAAGAGACCAGATATTATAATTTCTTTCCTCTCCATACCACTCAGCCATCCAGCTTGTGTTTACTGATAAGTCCACAATGCCATCAACGTCAACTTAGACAGAACTTGAAGCAGGCTCATTTTTGCAAGTGCTGTTGCTGTTTAAATGCTTGAAAGTTGTCATTTCATGTACATTGATGAGGGGGAGCATGTGCTTCATATCTGGTCTGGTTTTTTGGTAATTGGGAGACATACTCTCTTTTCTTAGACATGTCTAAAAGAGAAAACACAAAGGAAAGCTTAAAACTAAGAATTCCTACGAAAGCTAATTAAAAAAATTTTTTTTGAAAGTTTTCCTTTTTCTCTTTGTTAACCATAGCTCATTACATCTTTCCCATTTGTTTGTCACTGGAAGCACCCCGTAAAAACAAAGGCTGCTGTTTCTTGCTAAATCAATGAACTTTATAGGACAAAAGCCTTAGTCAAAAAAGAAAATTTATATTTGATTCACATTTTCATCTCCACAGGCCTTGCATCAAGCTCTGGCAAGTGTGCTTCCACCTGCTTTCAATGCAAGCCAGAACCTGAAATATTTTCATCAAGCTGTCAAAGTAAAGCCCCAGTCCTGCCAACCAGTTCTAAAGTGAATGTCGCTGTTGAGTTTAGTGGAGATAAGGCACAATCTCCACTAAAAAAAGAGAACAAGGCAATCTGAAAGAACTTAACAGGTATTTTAAATAATGAACCTCACTTGTAAGATCAGGTCAATATTAAATTTTGATGAAAGCTAGGTTGATACCTGAGACAGGGCCTGACCCAAAAGTAAGATACATGTAATTCCACCAGAGTGATTATCTTCACTACACAGCTCTGCTTGTTATAACTGCACCACTAAAACTGGGACTTTTTTTTTTAATGTAAGGGGAGGAGAGATTTCTGTAGAGATCTAAAATTTTTTCAGGACACTGAGAAGAACATGGGGCATCTGTCTTCTGAGTGATATCCTTGCTTTCATACTTCCATCCTAACAAATTCCTACAAGATTTATCTTGTCAAACTTTAGTCTGAACGGCACAAATTACTGGCAGAATTGTCAATCTAAAAAAGAGACAGGCATAAATTTAATTGCTCCCTGAAGATACATGGAAAGCTACATTTAGCACAGCTAATTAGATATACTCTGATCAACAGTTATGATTCATCTGCTGAGGAGCAAAACAAGAAGGCAAATATGAAACAGGCAGCAAAAGTTAAAGCTGACATCCCAAAATGCTGGGGCTGGTTTTGTTTTGGTTTTTATTACAAATGCAGCCAGTGATGCACTGGCACCCCAGATTGATGCTGCCTCTGAGCCAGGAGGTGCAGACCTCAGCATGAAGGGGTGACCTCATTGCCACTGCACCCAAAGCATAGTTTTGTTTCTATGGAGTGAGCTTCCCAAGCACCTCCTTTCCCTTCCTTTTCCAGAGCTACCAGCCAGTAGTAAAGGTATAGATAAACCCCCCAAAAAGGTTTTTCTCCATGTATCTTAAAATGTCTGTTTAACAAGAAAGACATGACTTCACAAAAATGCTCGTCTGAAATGAGGTTGTCACCAATTTACCAGTGAGGCCAACTGAGGCAAAAAGCAGGTGGACTTGGACATGTCCATCATGCCACCAAACAACACCATTCCATAGGTGGGGAAGGGCTCCAAGGGGCCTGTGCCTCCATCTTGGACAAATGCTGTTCCCAGGTACTAAACCAGAAGACCTGTTGCTGTGCCCCTAAACTGATGAGTAGTTTACACAGAGTAACTGGAAGCAGAAGTGAGCAGTGAGAGTGCAGGAAAATAACTGATGGTTTGAGTTAGATCAGGGTGCAGTTCTCTCTCTTTGGAACTCCATCCTCATTTACCTGAATTTAATCATAAATTAAGTATGGACACTAACTTCAGACCAGCTGTGTTAAAGCAGTGCTAGCAGAGAAAATGAGTGGGGGTATTTTGGTTGGTTTTGTTGGTTTGCTTATGAGAAAGGGAATTACTTACACAGGTAAAGAAGATGAGCAGCAAGTAAAAAATCCCAAGGCAAGTCAGCATGAAGAGCTCGCTTTTGTATTTTTTTAGTTTGTCCTCTTCTGTTCCGGGGCAACCTAAAATGTAAAGCAAGGTGTTACATTGCTCTGGTGTTTGTAAAAGATTTTAAAACTGTTACTGGCCTGACATGCCATGTGGAGCATGGGACAGTCAAAGCTCTCTACTGTACCTGCTACTTTCAATGTGACTGTGCTGCTCAGATTGTGCTCTCCGCTCTGCCCCCACAAAGTGCATTTGTATGTCCCGCTGTTTTGGCTGGTTGCATTTTTGATCCTCAGTGAAAAGGAGGTGTCATTGGAGAGCTCCAAGGAGCCCCCAACTTCTCGTGGATAATGAGATTCCACATCAAGGACTTCCCATGCTATTCCTTCGCTGTTTACAGCCATCTGGAAAACACAAATATATTTCTTTTCTTGGGAAACAGCGTCATCCTCAGTTTAAGGGTAAAGAAAATTTTAAAGCTGGCTTATGACTGAAAATGCAGAGGCTGAAGAGAGGCGGGGGGGGAGCACAACCTCAAACTCATTTAATACACTCATGCTCGCAGTCCAAAAGTATATGGGTGTTTGTTTAAATGGACTCTATATATAAATAGGAATTCTAGAACTGTTCTGTTATAACTTCTTAAGCTGCCTCGCCTGGACAGCAACATGACAGAAGGCAGGGGTAGAGCCTGCTCTCAGTGGGGCTGCACAGAGGCCCCAGAAGATTTCAGGCTGAGAGAGACAGTCCATGGGGATGGAGCAGAGGCAGGAAGAGGCAGCCCTACCCAGGTGCTTGGCAGTGGCTCTGGGGACCGGAGGTGCCCAGGAGAGCATGCCAGCTGACAGGGAGGCTCCCCTGCTGCCTGTGCTCACCCTGCCAGCACACCTTCTGCCATGCAGTGGCGAGAATTAAACCTGCTAACCCAGCAAGCGTGCCACTGCACGAGGGCTCTGCCAAGCACAGGCTGGCATCCTCCCAGTGGCTCTGCAGCCCAGAGCTCCCTGTGGGAATGCAGCCTTGGAAACTGCACTTCCCTGGGCCAGTTTATCTGTAGCTGACCCCTGAAACCATGCTGCCTCTCTGGAGGAATGGAGGTTCCTCCACAAGCACTTCCCTCCCTTCCACTCATTATTGGAACCAAAGAACAAAAAATTGCTTCAACTCCTTCAGATTCAGTTGCGTGAAGGTCACAAGCAGGTTCTGGTGCACTTAGGGAGCATTGTATGTTGAATTTCTTAATTGTAACCAGAAGAGCTACATTCCTTGGCATTGCTGAGAGGCTGCTGGAGGAATGAAGTGTATTCCCAGAACAGTTCATACTGCGGGGCGATAGGATGCACTGAAAATGACAATTGGCTGGGAACCACAAAGAAGAGAGAAATCACTAAGTTGATTTGAAAGATGGAAGAAGGGTTTGAATTAGCCCATGTCTATTCTTATTCATCGAAGTTGCTCCCTGGGATTCGAGGCACAATGCCCTCCATGAAGGTTTCCAAAGTAATGAATTCAATCTTTCTGTGGACCAGCAGAGCCAGAGTCAGCTCATAAGTCCAAGGCTCAGCATTTCAGCCAAACATATAACTAATGTAAGGCGAGCCTTTTTTATTATTATTATTTTATTTTAATAGACACATTTTTGGGCCATATGTTGGTGCTTACTTTCTATCAGCATAGCTACTGCACTGGGGTATAACAGTTACACTGTGAGTTATTAAAATTAACACAATTTTCTCACACTGAGGCTAGGAGTATCTGGTTTCCCTTTCATGTGTTTGCAGGAGGAAAGCACACTCAGGAGTCTGGAGAGAAATATGGGTCTGATGTTCCATTTTACTTTGCTATTTTTGCAGCCTAAAATGGTGTAAAACAAGCTGCAAGCTGGGGAACTTTTCAGGAACTGAGGAATGAGACTAAAGCACAAGATTTCCTTAATTGTAAAGATTCTTTCTCAGAAAGGTTTTCGGCTTTTTAGTGCATCAACTGAAACACAGAGCAGTAATTTCCTGGGGCTTTCCACACTTTACCCAGAAAGAGGGAAGAAAGTACCTTGTTCCCCTTAATCCCCCAGTAAATTTACCCCAGCTTCTCTTTCTTAATACGCTCAGCCCCGAGCAGCTACAAGACAAGCAGTGTGTACGGTGGTTTGGAGGCTGTAGGGACTTCACTGTGCTACAGGGATTTAGGTATTCTCAGGCCCTGCACATTGTCAGAGATGCGGCCCGAGGAATTCCAATACCCTGGCTGGGCTCAGCTCTGGTTACAACTAGGTCAATAGCAGTTAAGTGGATATAGTTGACCTCCCTCAGATCTAATTTTTGCCACTCTCCCTTCCCTTACCACCCCCTTCCTCAGTGAAATTTAAAACTGCCCACAGGGCAATAAAAGGAACCGGCCTGGCTGCCCTTTGCATTGCCTTAAATTGCAGATAGGAGGTCTGAGCTACACACAAAAAATCAGATTTGTTTAGGGATTTTTGGTTTTGTTTTTTTCCTTTAATTCACTGGCAGCATAAATAATTGCTGTCTTGGGTGGTAAATGGTGGTGTGATTCTTGTGGCTGAGATCTGGGAATGAGAAAGCACTTTGATCTTTATGTATGCAATCGCAATCAGCACTGCTCTTGTAAGGGAGAACTCAATTAAGTCCACGCGTCCCATGCCTGACCATGCGCTTATTCCAAGAGAGATTTTGGGTAAATGATTTAACTTCCCTATTTCATGGGAACAGTGAGGGATAGGACTGATTATTGCCTCCAAAGCTTTTTAAGGTTTTTTAAGTTGCTGCTGCAAGCACACTGATGGTGACCCTGCAGACAAGACTGTCAGAATTTTGCCCGAGACACGCTCTGTGTAAGGCAAAGCAGGGTCATGAAACTGCACTAACAACGTGCTTTCCCCCAAAACAAGAAGAAAAAGTTACTTTGTGGCATAATCTGGCTCCCTCACGTGTGGAGAAATCAGTGGTGACCTATATGGGGGTTGCGAACCTTGCATTTGGGGAGGAGGAGGAGGAGGAGGAGGAAGGGGTCATATGTATGGGTTTAATTCGGGGTTTGCACGCCTTTCTTCCTCCATTAAATCTCCCCTTTACTGAAGGGCAAAGGCAGGCGAGGCAATCTGCAGGGGTGCTGTCTGCCCAGCAGCATCCCAACATTTTTTAGGCTGCAGAGACATCTGGTGGCATTTTTCCAGCCTCTACAGGCAGTGAATCCACCGCTACTCAGAGGTCACAGCAACCCTTTCTCTGATGCCTGAACTATGCCTTTTTCCACAGAAATCTTACTCCTCTTATCTTATTAAAGAAAAAAAAAAACAAACCAACAAACCACCACGCCCTCCCTTTTAAAATTCTCTAAGTAGCGAGAAAATTTCTGAGCAAATTTGCAGAGTGCATCCTAATATCCCAGCTGTATAAAAGGAAGTCCATGAGATGTTCAGTGAGGTCATCGTTCTGCCTCTTGCTCTATTCAAGATAACCTCTTTCCCACCCCAAACCTAATTAAAATTACAAAAATGCCACTTTGCTTGCCACCTCCTGTGAATTACTTGGCAGACGCTCCCACTAGACAGATCATTTTGCAGCTCAAGGTTCTACAATAAACCAGCTCTAATTCATGCCAAGTGTCCTCCAGGTGATACCACAGCCCAAGGTAAATGCTGGGGGTTTTACCTAATTAATTCCACACAAGCTTAGAGGGATCAAAGCAAGCACTGCCAGAGACAGCAATCCACTTGTGTAGGGACCATCCTCTTCTTTAATCAGTGAAAAAATCTTTTCTTCCCACGTTTAATTTGTGTTTCATTTCCCTTACACCTCACTGCTGGGCAAACTGCAGCATGCCAGCTTCCCCTGCTCCCCACGTCCAAATGGAGGAGAAAAGGAAGGAGGTCTGTTCCCACTCCCATGTTTGCTGTTAATGGCTTTACCAAAATTCAAAAGGCAAAACATGACTTGTGTGGGGACAGGTAGAAGTTCTACTAAATCTATTTGTATAAAAAGGGCCTTGTTACCGTGCAGTTTGCTGGCGGTTACTGAAGCAAGAATTTTGCTGGGAAACAGGGACTTGCTGGCAACATCATTCTGCCTATCTGCATTAAGAAAATTAAAAAACAGAAGAAATGTGAATTTTTGTGTCACATATACGCTGTCCTTCAGCAACGTTTGTGGCAGACTTTCAGAAATCACCTGGGAGAATATCTTCAGCAGATGCTGAAGTGAGGTGATCTTCCCCCTCCGCTCGGTCCCTGCTGAGACACACCCTGCAGTGCTGGGTTCCGTGCTGGGCTCCCAGTGCAAGACAGACATGGTCATGCCTGAGGGAGTCCAGTGAAGGGGCACAAAGATACATAATATCTTGGAGCACCTGACATGAGCTGAGGGTGGAAGAGATAGTTCAGCCTGGAGGAGACCAGGCTCAAGGTCATCTTATCAGTATTGATTCAACTTGATTAACAGGGCGATACAGAAACTGAAGCCAGACCCTTCTCCGTGGCCTTCAGAGATAAGAAAAGAGGCAATGGGCACAGACTGAAACTCAGGAAATTCCACTTAAGCCATTCCACTTTTGTACTAAGGGGGTGGTTGAACACTGGAATGGGTTGCCCAGAGAGGGTGTGGAGCCTCCATCCTTTGAGATATTCAAGACTAAACTGGACACACAGCCTTGAGCAGCCAGCTCTAGTTGTCTGTTTTCAGTGACTTTAATTGAAAGTTTTTCTAGTTCCCAAAAGCTTGGAAACACTTGGTCTAAAGAGGTTATGATTTTCCCACATATATTCTCTAGTTAATTGACTGATTCCTATTAAGTTTCTCCTAGCCTGGAGCTTTTTGATAAGAACGGTGGTGGTGATACAGTGGATATTAAAATGGGATATGTTTGATTGAAAATACCACTGAGCTGATATATTTCTGTTCTCTGACTGAATGAATTATGAGAAATAGGTAGAATAATAAGGTCCCCAAAATCTAAGTGCTCTTCAGCAAACATTTCTTTTTAGAGAGCTAAAAACAAGGTGGAAGAAGGAGGAGGAACGCTTTCCTCAGTTCTAGCTGGCTAGGTTTTAGCTATTGTTTTGAAAACTGCTACAGCATTTCGTGGTAGTACCCTAAAAAAAGGCAATTCACCCATGCTGTAGTACTTACACTCAACTAATCAATTAATATTTAATTTTATCATGAACAGGTGCGAGTGAGCAGTTCTCACATTAACTCATATTCTCTGCTCTCATTAAATACCTTTTCTCATCAAACTTTTCTCACACTAAGGTGGTTCACTGTCTTCCAGGTAAATCTAAGTGCCAATATAATCCACTTTTCCCATAAAAGAAAACTTTTATTTCAAAAAAAATGGTTGAGATCCAAAACTGATGTCAGTTTAAAGGTGGAACATATTAACATCAGATATTTTCTAGTGAGGGTGAGATGATTGTAAAAATGGTTTTGTTTAAAATTATACCAGGCATAATGGCCAAGTTGAAATTTCTGACAGTTATAGAGCTAAAAATCTGCATACAGCCAGAAGGAATTTATTTTCTGAAGCAAAATATATAGAATTCTGGCAATGCCCAATAGCCAACATGTAATGAAACACAACTGAGCTGAAACAGCATAATAGGTGTATTTTTCAGCACAAAAGCGCTTCCACATTCGATTAGTGCTAAAGGTGCATCCATATGGTTCCTATACAGTGTCATGTAGAGATACCAAAGTCAAATTCGAAAATAACAGACATAAATTGTGGGCACATGTGAGCGAACTCTGAGTGTGCTGTAAAAAGGAGGGGGGGAGGGGGAAATGAGGAAAGAAAATCCAAAACGCAACCCCAAAACAACAGCAAAGGAACTATGTGTGACACATAAGCCAGCTGGAAAAGCCCTTTGACTCACTCACACAGACTCTGTACTGTTTAGTTGGTTTGATTTGGTTTCGGTTTTTTTGGCTAAGGGCACCCAGCCCTAGCTCATGTCAGCCAAAAGAATTGTTTTGGTCATGAAATCATTTCCACTGCTCCCTTCCTGTCTAAATCATGAATGTGATGAAGCTACTTGAGGATTAATAGATGTCTGGGGAGCATTTGACTGCATTTCTCTGTGTAGGTTAGAAATTAGGCTGAAGTAATTTAGCAAATATTTACCTATCCTAATAGATCACAGCTATGCACTTTTAGCAGAAGTATTTTCCTTTGAAGGAAGGTGCAGTCAATATTATATGTCTATAATGTTTATTCTTATTTTGTAATATGACTTCCCCCTCTTATTCCACCACAATTTTATATTGTTCAGGGAAGTGCTATAAAGTTAACAAATTTCTCTCAACTGAAGCACAGCCTTCTTTCCTCTTCCTCAAGATTTGTTTTATATTAAGACTCTTCTGGCTATCACATGAAGAAAATAGTGAAGTATTCACTGGGACCTCATTTGCATGTGTTTAAACTTGATTTTCGAACTGGATATAAACTGATAATTACGAGGGTTTATGAAGTGGTTCTCATTTTCAATGTGCTGCACAAAGAGAAACTGTTCAGTTTTCAATAGCCCTACGAGGCAGAAAGGTAGGTAAAGTTTCATTACCCAGATTCTTGTCTTGTAGGTGAGCTGTAGAGATTCAAACCATTCAAGCATTTCCATAGACAATTCCCAGTGCCTGGGGGCTTAGGAAAAAAGACCTAGTTTTCAGTTCTCAGCTGGCAAACTTCCACGCTGCTCATATACGGGTTTATGGCATGCAGGCTGCCCAGCACTCCTAAAAACGTACCACACTTTAAGGCTGTCATCATTATGAATTCTTTTCCATGGCCTCATAGTGAATGGGATGAAAGCTGCACTAGGCTGGAAGAGGACTTAGTGTTCTACCTTCTCCCCGGTGTGTTTGGTCAGCCTACTTCATATATTTCTAAGTAAAAATCATGGTGTCTGAGCTGGCTGACTGTGGTCCTGATTCTGCACAGAACTACTTACACAAGTGACTTCTTGCATGAGAATAATTAGCTCCAGTGATCCTGGATGCACAGAAGATCAAACACANAACCTCTATTTTTTTTTTTTTTTTTTTTTTTTTTTTTTTTTTTTTTTTTTTTCAGTATGAGACATTAGCAAAAGCAAAGGAATTGAATGCAAACCTTTTTTACACCCAGTTGGATTTTGACACCTGAATATTAACTCCTTTAGACAATTACTTTTCTATACAGCAAATACTTTTAAATTACATCCTTTTTTTTAGCAGATTGTAACAAACTGGCCCTTAATTGGTCTGAGCACACAGAGGTGCCAGGAGGAAGGAGGGTTCCACTCACAGAACATTCGCCCTGTGCAAACAGCTGCACAAGCAGCACCGTAACGTTTCCACCATCATTTTTTTTTTAAAGCAAGAGAAGCAAAGGTTAATTGCTTGCATTTACTTCACAGTTCAAAGTGACCTCATACAAAAGATTTCACCTAACAGCTGCTTGAACTTTACAGCCTGAAATTTCATACCATTTGTTGGAATTGCCTTTTAATTAGTCCTTTGGGGTTATATGTGGTGTTTATTGATTAATCCTTCAGTAGTTGTTTTTAAATAACAGAGTAATTACCTGTGTTGGCTAGCCCAGTCACACTCCACCATTCCCTAACCTTCCTTTTGCAGTGCTGGGTGGGGAAAGCAGCACAGAGCCAAAGTGTAGAGAGGGGAGGAGAAAGAGCTTCAAGCTGCTGCCTATTTAGCTAGCCCCACAAGTAGAAGTATTGCTTGTTCAACACAAAACACTGAGCCTGAATTACTTTTCCCCGAGGAGAGTTAGGCTTTTTAGATTTGGTCCTCTGCTTTTCCTAATACGGCTGCAACTGTGGCTTGGGCTGGCGTCACCTCCTGCTTGTCCCCACTTCCCACGTCTCTCATGGGACAAGCAAACAGAAGACTGCAGTACCCTGGTTGGTGCCATCAGCCCCTGAGGACTGTGGCAAGAGCTGACAATAGCTAGACTTTTGTTACTTCTTGTGTCAGCAGAGAAAATAAGTGCAAGGTTCTGTCGTGCTGGACACTGGAAAACCAGTCTTTTCCTGAGCAAAGCAGATGAAGCAGGAAGAGCAAGGAGACCGTGGAGGGAGTGGGGTTTGTAGGGACAGGGCAGGGGACATGCAGTGGCAGTCTAGGCTGTGACAGCATAACTGCTGCAAAGGGAAGCAGCACCAGAGAGGGCCCCCACAAAAGGCATCATCAAATATCACCCTCCCCTGCACATGCGGTCATTTTGTGCCCAGGTAGAACTGCAAAGACAACACAGAATTGGGGCTACAGGCTTTCCTTACTCTTCTTCATCAGGGAATGGCTTTTGGCTGCTGTTTGCTGCTTGGCCCTCTAAGCTCCCACTGAACTTGGGGAAGCACATGCTTCTGGAGGATCTCATCACTTCAGCCTGTTTTTGTTTTTGTTGACTTTCAACACTGCTGTGGGGAAGAAATTTCTGGGATCCAGTCAGCCTCTCTGTTTATTCCTCCCCCACCCCCTACCACTTCTGCTCAACCCCTCCAGGTCCACCAGACTGCATGGTTTGCCTTAAATGAGCTCCTTGCCCTTCTTGGACACTGTGGGAGAAAGGGAGCCTTAAATAATTAGCACATATATGGATGGAAAATATAGATCCTTATCCAGCTTTTGAGGCAGAAAGCAAAAAAGAGTACGTTGACTCATATCCCATATCCCATACTAAAGTTCAACTAAATGCATTATTCTCTCCTCTCTACCACCTGTGCTTAGTTCAACAGTTTGGAAAAAGACGCTGCACTTGGTGGGTTGGCAGTCAGATGCTCAGAACAGCTTTTTGAGGTGCAGTTGTCATCTAGTCTGTGGGCAGATGCCCATTGTTGTACCAGCAGTGAAATTCAGATGCACTGCAAGTTTCAATCTCAGGAGCCCCGTCTAATAACAAACAGTGTTTGTTGGTTTACTGTAGGAAATGAGTTTAAAACTGTATCTGATTGAACTGCTGAGGAAGCCAAGGCTGTGGCTTTAGGTTCTGGCAGAGATAAATTAACAGTTTTCACCACCCATAAATAGGGTTTTTCTCTTCTTCCCTTCCATTGCTCTACCATCACATGGGAAAGTAATTCAACTCTGTAACCTACAAAATCTTTATTCACAGGTTGATTTTCCACTATTATAACAAGCAGCAGAGAGTTGACTTAACAGGTAACAAGAGAACAGGTAACAGGAGAACCACCAGGACTGGCCCATGATAAGCAGCAGGAGTGTATGGCTGGGAGTGGGGAATGGAGGAGAACAAAACCTTCATTGTTTGCCCATTGTTAATGTGGCTCACGCCATAAGCTGAAGTTCTGCACTGAGATGCAAATACACAGTTCCATTCAGCTTGTCAACAGCCACTTCTTCCACCACTGGGCTATTCTACCTCTCTAAGAAATTTCTTCTTGATAATGTTGAGCAGGACTTTTCTGCCCATTAGCTGATTAATTCCTGTAATCCCTCCTGCACACAGGTGGTCAGCAGGGCTCTCCTGCTCTGGGATAGAAACTCTGAATCAGAGCAGTTGAGATGNCACGGCGAGTCTGCTCCGAGAGAGAGAGAGAAAAAGAGAAAGAAGGCACCCACGATGGACTTCTAAATCTTTCAGGTCTTCTCCCCACAGCAGGAGGTTTTTGTATTTAGCATTGGTACTCCTTAACTGTTTGTTTGTTAAATAAATAGTTATTATTTCCTCTTTCACATTCCTCCGAGGGAAATATTTTTTTTTTTCCCGGGACCCAGTGGGGGAGGGGTGGCTATAGCCTGCCTTTCTTTGAGGAGACGCTCTCTGTGGACATTCTCCTTATATTTGGCCAAAACTACAACGACTGCAAAGAAATAACTCAGAACTTCTAGCTCTCCATCTGCCCTCTGCACACACCCTGCCCTTATGCCCACCCCACTAGTCAAATCTTCCTAAAGAATAGCAAGTACTTTTTTAGTTCTTCTATCTCAAAGAAAAAATCAGCTGCTGTTTGGAGAGGAATAAACAAGGGCAACATCATTGATGTTGCAAGGCTTAAATACCATTTTTTGCTCTGAAGAAAACCCTGGAAGACCCCTCTTTGGAGTAGTATTTGGCAGGCTGTACACGGGGCATCACCTGAATTGTGATCCACAGAAGTCAGCAATAATTAGATAGAAAAGCAGGCCAAGAGCAATTCAGGGAATCATGCTCAAATAGCCTATCTCCAATGACACAGAAAACGCCTGTTCCCCGTGGTCAGCTCAAAGGTTTGCACTGCTGCCTTCTCTCTGCTGCACTGACAGGAGGATGCCTCTGCAGAAAACAACCCATTTCATACAGGACAAGGCAGTATCAGGTAGGAAAGCAAAGCAGACTACTCAAGTAACTTAGGCTTTTTTCTTACTTTATACCAAGATGCTGTCTGGTAGGAGATTGAGGAGTCCTGAAGAACTTTACAGGGCAGCACCGCTTCCTCAGCACACCTCACAGCAATGCCTGGTATGATCACAGAAGTCCCACGGATCAAGCACCAAACTGCAAAGCAGAGGTACACATCACCTTTAAAAGAGATTGCTTACACAATCCTTCCTGTCTTCCCAAAACATATCCCCACAAAACAAACATGAAAGACCAGAAGGAAAAATGCAGGGCTGCCCACTTACCATTGCACAGGGTGATGAGCAGAGTGTAGACTCCCAAAGACATGGCTTTTACTGCTCCCGATCACAGAGCAACAACAGCGCGCTCCTTTGCAGGATGGACTGTGAGAACAGAGTGAAGCTGTGACTGCTTCTAGAGTGATATTTCTGAAGGCAGGCTGGGGAATCCCCCAAGCTTATCTTGTTCTTTGTCATAGGGAAAATCCCTACATGTATGAACCAAGGCTCCTCCCCTTAAGTCTGTGAGGTCACTCCCATTCCTGCAAGCACTTGCACTGGTAGGAACTCACCTCTCTGTTTTCTTTTTTTCTCCCCCTCTGTGTTGATCTGAACAGAGTTAAGGTTTACCAAGAGTGGGTTGGTGTGAAGGCCGTCAAAATCAGCACTGAATAAATCTCTCTTCAGTGACAAAATGTCAGGGTAAAGGGCTTGTCAGCTCAAAATCCCCTCTCAACCTTCTCTCTGCAGCTCTAACAGCACAGTGCCTGTGCAAAGTGGCCTTATGACGTGACATTTCTGAAACCACATTTAAGACCTCAGGTTACAGTGCCACGGAAACACTTTGACTTGGAGGTAAGGGCTAAACAAGAATTATCAGCATGGCTGAGCAAAACAAGCTGTATTTCAGTACAGTTACGCATTTAACTCTGCAGGTAGGCACACATGATGTAGAACATCATCTCTTCTTAGCATGTTTTGTCATTTTCAAGACAAACAAAGGCACCTGGAGTGACATAAATTTACAAATTATATGCTGGAAAATTTCATTGTGGAAAAACGTCAAGGCAGCTCCCAGAAGAGGAACCATTTGGGCATCCCCTCTAGATATCTGGAGGGGGGAGGGGAAATCCTTTCCCTATGATCTGTGAGAGCTGTTCCCCCTGGAGAATTTTTGAGGAAGTCCGAGGCCAATCATAGAAGCATTTACAAATCCTGAAACTGAAAGTTGCTGATGTTATTTTTGGAAAACACTTGTGGCTGCTCTCTTTAGGCTACTGAGATCACGATGGAGAGAAGCTATTTAGGAGGGGGCTTTTGATATTTGATGGGTGGAGAATGCATGGTCAGTCCCTTTTGAAAACCAGGGTTCTGGAAGTCACTCCAGTCTGGGCACCCTAAATCCAAATCACCTCTAGAAAACTTTGTGAGGAGAAGTCAGTTCAACAAGTCCTTACCATGCAAAAGTCCGACTCAGATGGGTAAACACTGTGGGTGGGTAACACTTTTGGAAACTCCAGTCTGTTCTGTGAGGGAAGTCAGACAGCAAATTCACTGGGGGCCTCACTGTTGAAATAGCCCACTTATTTTTAAAGCTTTTTGCTTCTATCTTCATCGACCATAATGGTAAATGTAACAGGCTCTAAGCTTTATTCTTCTCTTTGTGTTTTCTTGTTTCAAGGACCAGGACCTCAATCTATTACTTAGAAGGTACAAGTAAAATATAAAACTCAGTGGATCTCTTGAGAGTGAGAGAAAATCACTTCATTCTCGTGTGTGAAATAACAGAGTCCTGGAGAAGACAGAAGTGAGAGGGAGGGCTGCTGAAGGAAATCTTAGAGAGAAGAGGGCTCCAGTTAATATATTTCACATCTGTTCTTCACTAAAATGATGACTTCTCTGCCCCCATGAGTCAGTCACACATCCAGCCCATCTCCAAGAAGGGCACTCAGCTTTCACCCAAGGGCCTCTTTCTGTGAGTCCTGCAGAGCTATGTGTTTACCCTTTATAAACCCATCCAGAGGCAAAACCCTTCTCTGTCTCCCTTTTCATCATGAGGAAAGCCCCCATGAGCAAACCACAGCAAGCTCCTGCCCCTGCTGTGGGTCAGCCCACAGCAGTCCTTCCCCTGGTGGCCTGGCCAGCCGCAGCCTGGGGCTGGGGTCACAAGTTTGCCCACACAGAAGTGCACTGAAGGTAAGCGTAAAGGGTCAGGCTTCAGCACTGGGAAATGTACATGCCACACACACTTGCCAAGGTGATGTTAAACAACATCCTTCCTCAGTTAGTTAAAATACACAACTCTTAAAAACACACGGGTTTTCCCTCCATGACAGGCATCACTTCAAGCAAAACAGCCCTTTTCCTCCAGAAGTATTTGCAAGCTCAGCTGCTGTTCCGCAGCACACTACATGAAGCAGGAGAACAAGATATAAAAAACAAAATCTGAAACTCCCTTTGCTAGGGAAGGAGAAATCATTTGGTTTCTAAATTTTCCCTGGTAGGGATTTTTTTCTTTAGGGAAACTTTGAACTGGGCTGTACTTTCCATCCTAACTCTTAATATCCTTTCTATGGTTTCAAAGATCAATCTATTGCCTCCAGAGCCCTGGAACCTGCTTTGAGTTTTACTGAGCAGTGGAAGCAATGGGAGCTCTATGGCATGGATCCGGGTGTGGGAGTGAAGAGGTAGTGATTGCCTGTCAGCCTTCTCCATGAGAAACAGATCCATATCTTTGAGGGCCCTCAGGAACTGTTGGAGCTGCACTGTTATGTGAGTAAGTGGAAGTTTATCATTAAATGCGTTGTTCTGTGGACCTAATGAGACCCGCTTTTGTACAGGTGTGTCCTATTGCCTTTTGCTCTCCTTCCCTTGCCTGTACCACTCACTACAGCAACCATAAACCCTTGATCTCACTGAGGAAGAAGCAGCATCTGCTCTGGTGAGAGCAGCACATGTGATGACTGACATTAGCAAGCAGTGTGTAAAACTGCTGCGTTCTGCCTACCTTCCCCTTAGCAAGGACACTCATTTGGATCTTCATCTTTGACCCAGCTGCTGATTTTCATTAATTTCATAGGCACTTAATTCTCTTTGAGCCTCGATCCCTCTGTCAGTTTGATAGAAAGCAGGTTCAGAACATACTGGCTGATAGACAGCCAGATGGCATGATCACAGAAATTTCATTCTCTGTGGGAAATGAGGCTAGAAGCACAAGGATGTGGGATGGATTCATAGGATGAGGTTAAAAAGTCAAGATTGTATATTTTTTCAGTGTTGATAGAGACTTGCGAATGTTGTTCATGGAGTCGTATCCTGTTTCCTTCAACCAGGTAGGTACTACATCCCTCAGTCACTTGCGTAGTGGATTCTTCTGATTTCTCACTCCAGTGTGTGGCTGCAAAATATATGTAAGAATGCTTCTGATTTCTTGTGTTTTCCCCCAGGTGTGAGTGTTCATCAGGAAGCACAGCATTTAAGAAAAAACAAAACCTTAGGTCTCTACAAGGAATACAGAGCTCTCCACAATGGAGGATCAAAGATTAAGACAAAGGTGCCAAAAGAGCATTTAGCGTTTTTGTCGAGGCACAGATTTTTCTGTGTTTGGGATATGATTATCAAGTATCATTTGTTCCACTGCATTTAAGTTCCTGCTGGGAATAAGGTCCATCCATGTGCTTCATGTCTGTTGTGAAGCCTCTGGTGAAAGGGGTTGTTTATTTATTATTATTAATCTCCTGTCCAGCAATAAAAATTGTCTGCTTCAGTTCAACTGGCAAAACTGGAAGCCTTTTGTTTTGTTTTACCAGACAACTGTTTTTAAAATAAAATACTGTAACACGGCAATGTCAGCTGAAGGAACAGTGACAGAAGAATCCACAGCCACAAAAGTGGAGCAGTCATATTTTTAGGGGCTCAGCAGAGCTGCAGCCACAGCATTTATTTTCCTGTCATGCTTTGATCTTGATGTTGCCCACAGCAGCAAGTAAAAGCAACTGAGATTTTCCAGGCTGAAGCTACTGAGAGGTATGTAGATTACTCACAAACTGGAGTGAGGAAAGTTTAAGGACAAGTTATCTTCTCTGCCCCATTATGGCAGAGGTTGGGTCAGGGACTGCCTTTGCTCTTTAAACAGTGACAATCCAGCAATACTGAGAAACCAAAACACTAAAACTGTGACCTGGTGGGCAGCACAGAGCTTTGTACTACAGAATGGCTGCTGCTGCCAGCTCAGTAAATAACACTCAGTTAATTATACACAAACAGCTAGTCCTCTGAAATGCCTGGACTTTGGAGTGAGCCGTTTGAGATGTGCCAGCCCCTACTGTTTGTCAAAGTAGGAATTAAGCACACTCACATAGAAAATGAAGCGTGACCCAAAGCACAGACCCGAAATGGAGGCATCCAAAATCAGAAGCCTCTTTAGATACTGTTGCCCTGGGAGTTTAGGAATTGCCTTGAAGCAAGAAGAGAGCAAGAGATTATCTCAAGTCTATACACGCGACTGTAAGAATTAGGATAGGGCTGTACTGAAGCTGCACCTAGTCCTGCATCTTGTCTGCAGCAGCAGAGCTATCAGGTAGCCAAGCAGCCCAAGCTGCTGTATTCAAACTGCAGTATCCAGGGGAGATACACATTGAAATCACATTTTTAACAGGGCCCTGGTTCTCTTTTTTCATCCGTTTGATAGAGGGTGCTCATGTCACTAGGCCCGGGGACATCTTGGATGGCAATCTTTGCAGATTTCAGGGTACTCTACATTGCTTGCCCTACATGTGAGGTCATCCATGCTGCCTTCTCCAGAAGGTAAAGAGCGGGTTACTGCTCCTGACATTTCTGCTCAGTTCTGCAGCAGTAGTCCCCATATAGTCCCAGCTTTGCAGAGGTCCTTCTTGGATCCTGCATCTCCTTGCTACACCCAGCCAGCCATTTTTTTACCAGAGGTCTGAAGTTCAGCATGTCTGCCCCCAAATCATGCTGTGGAAATGTTTACTCCTCCTGGTGCTCCCTGTCTCTTTTCTCTTGCCTGTACAACTTCCCTAGACACATCCTATGGGACCTCTTACACTGGAAGAAATTAAAGATTCCAGTAGGTCACCTTGTACTCCTTGTACTCATGGCCCACCAGGAATGTAAGTCAGGAGCTCCTCCTGGGAGCAGCCTGTGCTGACAGCAAGTCTTAACAGGATGCCCTGACCACTGTGTGCCATGCAGGGACCCAGCCATGTACACACACCAACTGTGCCAAGCTGTGGCCCCTCTCCTGGCGCCTTCCAGACATCTTGTTTGGTTTTTTTTAAACCTTCCCCATCTGTGGTCCCACTGAGTCATGGGATTTCCTGATCAACTTCCCCCACCATCCCCAGCAGAAGAAAGAGGAAGCCTGGTGAAGAGTCCTGGTGACCATGGTGACTACATCCATTCCCTTTTCCTCTGAAATCTCCCAGCACAGCATTGGTGACAACTGTCCGCTGGCTCCTCAGAGGCCTTCGGGGAGGGGTGCATCCTCCTCTGGTTCCCCATCTGTACATTCCTGACCTTTTGACATTGATCTTCCTTTCTTCTCCCCTTTGCTGTCTCTCGTGATCATTTGGCTTTCCCCAGGCCTTTTGAAGAGCATAAGATCAGTGCAGGTGTGCACTGACACCTCAACAGAATACTCATCTAGCCTGAAAAGAGTTAAAGCAACTCGCCCCTACTATGTGTAATAACTTTGTGCCTTCACCAAATTGTCTTCTCACCATATGCCCTCTTCTCCAATTCGTTTATGAATAGGTTAAACAGCAGGAGCCCAAGAACAAAACCCCCTCAAGCATCACTAGAGACGTCCCTCAAATGTGGACGATGGCCACTTACCCTTCTTTTTTAATAGGTTATTCACGTGAAGGCTTTTCCTGGTGTCCCATGGTGCCTTAATTTCTTTCAGACTCCTTACTGATGGACCTTTATGTCTTCAGAAATTGTTGCTGGGTTTCTGTATGGCTGACCTTGTTGTGGTTTTCATTTAACTTGCCGGAGTTTATGATCCTTTCTATTTTCCATTCTTGGACACAACTTCTATTTGGTGAAGGAAGTCTTCTGCTTCTAATAAATTCCTTTATCCTGCTGTTAACTGTGTCAGCTTTTCTTTTCCAATATCTTTGTCCGTACACAGAGGAGAGAGAAAATGTACTCCTACATGCTATGTTTAAATAGCCACCATGCAAACTTTTTAGCCTTCAGGCATCCATTTTAACTTATTTTTTACAAAGTTCCTTGTTCTTACCTAATTCTATTGCAGTTTGAGCTGCCTTTTTTTTTTTTTTTAATGGTTTTGTTCCCTAAGTAAGTATGTTGAGCAGAGGGGCATTTTGAACCAGGTTCTGCATGTTGCTCTGGGCTAATATAAAAGTTCCTTCTTTTGTATGCTCTTTCATGCAGAAACAATATTTTCATTTTAGGCAGCATCAATCCCCTATGTGACATTTACCCAGTATACAAGTAGGAAATTGATACCTGCTGCTATTGTTGCATTTCTTGCTCTGTCAGCAACTCTGATCTCCCTCAGAATGTAAT
Source organism: Platysteira castanea (assembly GCA_013397175.1). Classification (NCBI taxonomy): domain Eukaryota; kingdom Metazoa; phylum Chordata; class Aves; order Passeriformes; genus Platysteira; species Platysteira castanea. The sequence continues at coordinate 936,963 of VYXC01005150.1, read as the reverse complement.
AGATACAGACACTTGATTTAATACTAGTATGATATGGCATATTTCTGACGTAGGCCAGGAATGTCAGGCTATATAAGTTTTGAGCTTCTTGTAAACAAAATTAGCATGTTACTTTGATTTGGTGCAAAGGTTTCTCTTATGTATGTTACCACTTCTCTACTGCTTCTGCCTCCTCTGTCTCTTTTTTTATGGTTTGTACCCCAGTTCTAAAGTATCTGATCAATTGCCTTCTTCCCATCAAGTTTCTGTTTAAAGTCATCTTGTTTGTTAGACCTCTAGCTTTCATTTAAAAATGCATCTTTTCTTTTTCTCTTGCTATACTGTGAGATTCTTCTTGTTTGGTTATTCTTCATTCTTCCTTTTAAAGTTTCACCAAATTATTGTTATTCAGCAGAGGATAAAGTTTTCTTGACTTGCTGCTCTGAATATGTGCCATCCTGAATCGTTTTAGCACTTGTCAGCTTCTCCCTTCCTTCAATCTAAAAAAAAATCTCCTAACATCTTTTTAGGTGCCACCACTGGTTTTATTTTAGTTTACCTGAGTCTGACTCATGCATAATAAAAGTTTTCCCTTTTTCTAACAAGTTCAAATCCTTTGTCTTCAGCTACTTCTCAGCCAGTCATTGACAGCTTGTCTCTGCTTTTCTCAGTTCAGCTCTGCTCGTGGTATTGGAGGCATTTCAGATGAAGCTACTGTGGAACTCCTGGCCTCTGGCTAACCATCTGACTGCACTCATTTTGCCCCCTGAAACTGTCTCCTCCCTTCCCGAGGTCTTTGCTCCATACACTGTGTCCAGAGATTCTCTCAAGCCTTCTCCAAGAGCCTACCCAGATTTTCCCCATCAACCAGCATGCAAGTATTGCATCCAGCAGTCTTATCACTTATCAAGAACCATGCAGTTCCTTTTGGGATCTCAAAACCACATGGATGTATGCCTGATAGAGCATCAGTGGCCCTCTACTACAGTATCTTCCCGAAAACTCACTGCAAAAGTGAATGTAGTCTCAAGATATAATTTCTATCTCTCCCCCAGATAAGACTGCCACTCACAGAGCCTTCCCCCACCTCAGCAGCTTGGGATCAGCCTGGAGGTGGGTCTGTTGAGTGATGATACTAAAGAGATTATCAGTGCATCTGTGTGTTACCCTGAAATCTTTTAGTTCACGTGTTGTGGCCTAAAGGACCGGGATGTTGGGCTAGTTGCCCTGGATGCACGCCGCCATTCCCTGTGCACGGAAATGACTTAGAGTGGTCAGTGCAGCAAACTGGGAACTCCTTGCCCACTCATTTTGTAAATAGCCACTGCTGATTTAGATTAGAAGAGGTCTGGTGGGCTCTGTACCTAGCTCCAGGCACAGATCCCTGAGGGAGGAGCCGTTCAAATGCCTAAACCAAGAAGACAGGCAAAACTCCTCCTCTGGCAGATCTCCTTTTATGTCAGCAGCACCGCTAATCTGGACCTGCTCTGATCCCATGGCAAGTTTCCGGTTTCTCTCTTATTCCTTGTCACTGACATCCAGAGAGGGAAAAGTGGGAGCTAAAAGCACGGTGCAAGGGATGCTGGAATAAAGAGCCATTGGTAACTGTATACTGCTACGTTGCTTTGCCCTCTGGTACATTTTGGATTTTCATTTTTTTAGGTTGGAAGGACATTTTTACAAGCACTTTCATTCAACTGCCCTGAGCAGAGGCATTCCACAGGGGTCAGAAATGGTGACTTGGAAACAAGTACCTTATACTATAAGCACTGATGAGGTTGAAGTATGTTGATTCTCTTTGGTCACATTTCTTCTATATACTGACAGTTGCTCCTTCATTCTGTTTTAGCTTTCAAAGAAAAAATCTACTGCCTGAGAGCTCCACACTTGTGGAAGGAAACAAGACCCAGCAAAATGGAGAGCAGCAACACCCAGCAAAGACTGTGAAGCACCATGTTACCACTGGAACAGCAGCTTTGTGGGAGGTAGCCTAGAATGGAGCCTAACTTGCCTGAGGGTGAGGAATGAGGACATCTAGACAAGGGAGCACACTCATGTGAGTTCCCATAAAGTCTCTGGGAATCACTTGCTTCAAAATAGTAGGATACCAGCTCCTACAGACTCCCTCATTCCTTCAGCCTAGGGCTCCTCTCACAAGCTGTCATCAGCAAAACTATTGCAACCCTGCTGATGTATAAGGGATGGAAAGGGGAACCACTGTTTCTTGAGGGGGAGGCTGAGGAAACAGGTGACGTGTGGTGGGAGGATGAGCAGTGAGAAATGGAGAAATGAAAAATGGAAAGTTTTCACTAGAGTTGTGACAAATACAGCTCCTCTAATAGAACTAGACAGCAGAGTGGGCAGAGACAACTTGATGGCCTTTTAGAAGAGGAAGGAGTGACAAATACGTGAAGATACCAAAGTGGCCCATGTCCTGAGGGCGCTGACTCTCAGGCTCTGGGGGTTCATGCTGAGGTGATCTTAAGAAGCTCTGGTACAAGTTGCTCACCCATTACCACAGGTTATTGCCATGTCACTGACTTGCCAGAAGCAGTGGTGTGCCCACACCATAGGCACCAGACTGATATATTGACATAACTGAGGTGTCTGTGGCCAGTTCAGTTAGGTAGGAGGGAGGCTGTGGTGGCCAAGGCATCTTCTTCTTGATCCCTATAAGATTTAGTTGAATAGGTGACCAGCTGAGGTCAGAAACTTCCTGAGACACCACAGCCTAACCAGACAAGCACCAAAAGTGGCCAGAAGATCACCAGGAGACCCTTGTTACCAATTTAGCCGTTTTCTTTGTCTTCAGACCTCCTTTTCTCTGTTTTTCACTAACTCTTTTGTTGACCCCTAGGTTGCAGAAGGTATTGGATGAGGTATTGGATGAGGTTTTCAGAAGGCCTGTAAGCTTGTTCTCCTGGTGTCTCCTTCCCTCTAGGGAGCTGAATGCTGGACTGAGTAGTACAGGTGGGAAGTGATCCCATGACATGGTTCAGGAAAGAGCGCTGGTACTTTTATGGAGTGGCTGTCAGGGTGCAGCAAGGGCTGGGTGGCAGCACCGGGGTAGCCTGGGGAGAAGCAGCCCCAGCCCCAAGCATCCCCAGCCGTGGCCCCAAGCATCCAGCACCTCCATGGGGATGGAAATGGGCCTGTGGCCAGGCAGGGCAGAGCTGTGAGGAGCTGGAGACTGGTCCTGCTGTGGCATTTCTGGGGCAGAGATTCACAGTTCGGGGTCATGGACTCTGGTCAAGGTGGGGTAGAGGCCTGGAGGAGTTAAAATGGGGTCCTGGCCTCTGGTCCAGCTTGGAGGAGCCCCAGGACAGTTGGAGCAGGGACAAGCAGGGCTGGCGGTGCCCTTGGCATCCTGACAATGTCACTGGCCAAGTCCAACACTTTTTATCATCTCTGCTCATATTAAGGAACTGGAGAAAAACCTACTACAGCAAATAAGTTGCAAAACTAAGCTTAATTCCCTGTAATCAAATTCCTTGTTGTTACCTTGGTCATGTGCTCTGAATATCCACAGAGCAAATCACCACTGTAGAGCATAAAAAGACGCCAGCCTTACACCTGGTGCCAGCTTTGGACTGCTTCTGGAAACTTGCTTTAGCTCTGACTACAGCAATCCCTGCATGTGCTAGGAGGAGCAGCTAATAAATGGCAAATAGTCCCATGAGAATCACCACTAATAGCTGCTGCTCAGTGAGATAATCACCCATTTAATAAAGGGTGAGCTTCTACCTCTGCACTTCCATGAGGAGCATTAATGCATTTTTCCCCCCTCCTTAGCCACTTATTTCCACAAAACTGGTAGGAACTCAATGTTTTTGCAACCACTCTTCCTCTGTTAATCTTAGCTGAAATTGCCCAGTGGATTCAGAAGTTATTACAAATAGCTAGATGGTTGTACAACTGTTGACAGAGACAGACACCAAGCATTATCATATTAAGAAAGCACTCAAGTTTATAACAACACAGATTTTTAAATCACGTTAAAATCCAGAAGATAGGTACTATTATGAGGATTATGCTTCATCTCTGCACAAGTCTGCCTCACTAACAGCCTGAGAAGGTAAAGGAGCTCAGAAAGAAGTTGCCATTGCTTGGACATCATGCCTTGATGCTCTTCTCTGGGAAGGAGTGATGGAAGGGTAAGGACTTGGCAAGAGGGCTTACATAAATATTCTTTAGAGACTAAGGGTTTTGGTTTGCACATCCAATTCTAGATCCTTCAAAGCTGCAGTTATCATCTTTCTCTTCTCCACCATTTTATAAATTAAATCCCCTCTCCCTCTGTCTGCTTCCCATGTTAGTCTTTCCCTTCTTTTACTTTGAGACTTGAACGTGCAGAGGTTGCTACTTTTATTCATGTTGAGCTTCTCAATAGCAAAAAAGCCTTATTGTTTGATGAAACTATTTGTTTCTTAGGGAAGTTCAAGGTTTAGATATAAACGTTTGTGAGTAATTTATCCTTAGGACTATTTAAAATGTAATGAGATCTACATTATATATTGAGTTTTGGTTTACTTGTTCATGCATTTTTGAGAAAGAACAGATGCTGCTTGAATGTTTCCTATGAGGCAGATTAAACACACTCTAGAGAGCACACCTGAGTCAAAGGTCAATCTTCCTCAGCAAACCAGCCAGCAACAAACTGCTCCATGAGTTCTCAGTTTTGGTAATGAAGGCTTATAAAATGAACTGTAAAGCAAATATATTTATTTTTGTTTAAATTTTACAAACTACTGAAATACAAGTTTTGAAAAATTTTGCTTTGGTGGCCTCTGGAGGATAGCAGCTGGTTTTCTACATACAGTACTGTACAATTTGGAAAATTCCAAGTCTTTCAATAAATTGGTCTGGCAGCTTTCACTGCAGAATTACAAGTTGAGTGGTTTTCACTACCAGCCATACCTACAGTTCTGCCCTTCTAAGACGTACATTTCTCACAAGACTTAAGATTCTTTCCAATTTAAGTCTGAAATGGCTTTGTCATATCTGTGGGTCACTGTACTCTTATTGTAAAACACCTCGTTTAACTAATCTCATTGCCATTGGCTTAAAAATTATGGTGTTCATGCCCAGGACAAGAACTCTCTTTCTTCTTGGGAGGCTTGGTTACCTCAGGGAGTTGTGCCAATTATGTCAGTAAAAAATCCTCCCTTCATAATGCTCCGTGCTGGCCCTAAGCAGAGTAGTAAAAACAGATGGGTGAAATAAAAGCTGTGATCTGTCACTGTGTATGGCTAGGAGGAATTACTGAAAAGCTCCTTGTGCTCCCTCCTCACCCTCTGAATTGGTCTGGGTGTTACAGTTTACTCTGTGTATTTCAAAAGCAGAAGAGAAATGTCTCATGAGTGTTCAAAATGACAAAGCCACCCCAACAAGCAGTGGATGTGTTATTTGTTTGTGATGATCTCTCCTTACAGATTATTCTGTAAACTGTATCTTAAACTAAAAATTCTAGCTTGTTTCCTTTCAGAAAGGGAATGGGCATTTTGAGGGGGGATGAAGGGAGAAAGAAATACTTTTTTTTTTTCCAGGAAGAGCTTTTATTGCTATTCATCCAAAGAGTGAGCAACAGTTAACTAGTCAGTGTGAGTGGTTTTCTTAAATGAATGTGGGGAATAACAAGTTATAGGAAGCCTGGCCATATTTCCAGGAGAGAACAGAGTGTTTGTCTACAGTGGCTGGTGAAAATGTCAACTTCCCTCAGCAAAAAAGCAGAATTACATTAATTTAAAAATATCACAATTATTTCAGTACATAGCTCCATATGCCATGACTGAGACATTTCTTACTGATGATGGAAGTAGAATATTTATATTATAAATTATTCTTGATGGTTCTGAGTGATAAATGTCAGTAACAAATGATCCCAGCTGGCAGAATTCTAAATCTGCTCTGAAAAGCATATTCAGCCTGAAGAAATTGATGGAACTAATATTTTTCATAAGTCCTTGGTTTTCTCCTTTTATCTACGATTTCTCAATACAGATCTGTAATCTTTTCCCTATGCATTTGGAAAATGTGAATTTTTCCTGAGATGACTTCCTAACTTCTTCCACCACCTCTTCACCCTCATTATTTATCTGTCCTGATATTTTACCTTTCTAAAGTTTTGAGTAAAGGAGTTATCTTTGTGAAATGTCTGGTCAAACATTTATGGATTACAAAAGCTCATGTTTGGAGCTCTTTTTCTAGTAAAGATTATTAAAAATGGATGCAAGAGAGGGCAGTGAGAATAATATGAGGATCTTAGTCAAAATTCTGTTCAGTTTCTATTTTCCAATTAGTCTGGGGATAAAATGGAATAAAATATAGATGTGAATAAACTGATTTTGTTTCAGAAGTAAGAGTTTTGTTGTCCAGTGTAGAAGTGGATACTCTACCTACATAAAGGAAGAGTTGTGAATGTGCACCTGTTGTTGAACCTTCACTGGGACTTTATTTTTCACCAGTTTTCATCTCCACATTTCATTTCCTTCCTGGCCCTGTGTATCTCTGTGTGACCAAAAGCACGGAGATGGATGGGGGTCCTAGATCCAGGCTATCCACCAGCAAAGCAGCCCAGCAGCCCCACATTTAGCCTTGGCACAGCACTCAATGCACTCGTCACTCCCGAGTTATGGTTGGTTTCGTTGTAGAGGCCAGAGCTGTACTCCGTCTTCAAAGGTCAAGATCTCTGACAGGTGAACATGGTCTCTCTGCAGACCCTGATGACGGTAAGGCTACAGACTGCCTTGGATTCTCCACAAATCCACACAGAGGCAGGCAACTTGCTGGAAACACACCTCTATGGTTTCTGGATTTTGGGTTCGGGAGTTTTTCTGGGTGGGGATTTTTTGTAATGAAAAAAAACAGGTGGATGTGACAGGGTGATGGGAGGTATCTGCTTATGTTGGAGGATTCCTTCTGCTTTAAGCGGAGAGGAAAAACAGCCAAGCTGAACTTCTGTTTTGATGAACTGACTCTAGGTGGCAACAACACCCTGTGTAGCCTTACTAGAGGCTAGTCAGGCAAAGACTAGCGCTGCTTGCAGAGGAAAGAAATTACAGCATTTTCAGTAGTGCTTCTAGAAAATTTTACAGCTGATCACACCAGCTGCTCATTGCTAGAAACATTTCCAGATTCTGCCAGTTTTCATTGTAATAGAGGACTTGGTTTTCAACACATATTTTGAATAAGATGCTGCATGTTTCATTTTGTAGCCGTAATACTGCAGGTGTGCAGAAGAAAATTAGCAAATTACCCTCTTTCGGTTATCTTGCTTGGATGGGCAATCTCAGGAAGCGTGTGTATCATCCTGATTTGTAATGATGCCTGTAAAAAGTGCACAGATGGGTATGTACAACTGCAGTTCTGTAGCATTCACTAAGGATGTTCTTGAAATGCCACTTCATCACCTCGTCAAGAAAACAGCCACACAGATACCTGTGAAATGCTTGACACATATTCTGCATAAAACACTGTATTATCTGCCAAGAGGTTTGTAATGCCCTGTGTCATTCCATCTTCACTACATATCCGGCCTCCTGGGCTTAGGAGCTAAGCAAACACTTGAACAATATAAAAATTCTTACAAGTATGATGGCCTGCGGCATTATCATTTTCTCAAAAGTCAGCTTAACTCCACTGACCTTGAAATATTTAAATCTATTATTGATGTGTTCACTGGCAAAGGGAGAAAGCAAAGAAAAAGATTTTAGCTTTGATTACCCCTTGCAGAAGAAAACTGTCACTGTAACCACACTATGTACTAATAATCACCGTAGAAAACCTTTCAAGTGTGATAACAACATGTTTGTAGCAGGCCAAAGTGTCTGATGGCACCTACAGGATATGATAAACTTCTTTATTACTCTGTCAAAGTGACAAAGCTGTAAACCCCTGTGATTAAATCAGATTGTTTGTGTAATTGACCCATTCACCTGCATGTTGTCAATTAATCTCCTCTGGAGCTGCCTCCAGTATTTCAATCCTCTAAGCTGCTTTCAAAGATAGGAACTGTCTTTTAAAATGTTAAAATGCATCTCCTGAAAGCAATTTCTTCCATTCTTACCAAAGTGTGGAATTTCCCTTTAAATTATATTTAATCAGATTTCCAGATTCACATTATTCTAAATCAATATTTATAATACTCTATAACCCTGTCGGCTGATTTTTAAAATATATATTTAGAAATTAATCAGGATTTATTCTTACTAGGAATATATAAACTATCTAGGATGAGAGTGTCCTAAAAAGGAAAAATAGAATTCACTAACCCTTTAAAGTACTTTGTGTCAAGATACTTTGTGTAACACCTGTTTTTATTAGTTTTTCTTCCTTTCAATTAAGCAGTAGTTTTATTATATAATTTTCAAAGAGTGGGGACATGATGGCAAAAGTAGTGGGAATGCAATTAGAAAAATCGGTTATGTCTGTTACATATTGTCCCTCCTCCTGTTTCTTCCTGTCCTTTCTCTTTTCTTTCTCTTTCAAGACATCAGCATTTTGAACACACCTGGCATATAGGGCCAAATAAAATGCATAGTGTATTGGGACTAGCACATTTTTCTGCCACCAGCTAGGCTCTTTGGAAGCTTAGGAAGTGTATTGTCAATGCCAACTGTCCCTACGGCAAAAGTGGAGGAATGTGTGGCTTGCTGAGAGCCCAGTGGGTTTCCAGCTGTAGCTGGGTAGGGCATATGCCACAGTCTTACCCCGTATTGACGCTGGCAAAATCAATGTGACTACAGGCAGTGGGAATTCAAGTGCAGGAACTGATAGGTATTAAATGATGTGTTCTCTAACTCTTCAATATAAAATTGTGCAGGGATCTGTTTCCCTATTGCTTTTACCCTATGGGCATCCCTCCACCTTGGTTGTCATCCACGTGTGTGAAGCTTTCCCACTGATGATTGAAATGTTCCCTGAAACTTGCTAAACAGTGCAGTAATCAAAGCTTATCATCCCCCTAAGCTAAGAGTGCCACGCATGAAGTTGTAAAAAAATAACCTCGTCTCTCCAAATAGCCAGTGAAACATCAAAATCATAAGTGAAATGTCCAATGCCAAATTATGTTTTAAGATGAGGCATCCCATAATAAATAGTTTTCAGAACTTTCTGTTATTTGTTGTCGTTTGTTGGGTTTTTCTCATGTAGGGTCAGACATTAGTTTGTATAGATTAAAGCATCCTATTTTCTAAATGAAACTGTTTCACTTTTGCAATGCAAGAGTTTGGGTGCAATATGGAATGTCATTCTCCACCAGCAGTTCCAGACTATCCACAGGGGAAAAAATACAAGATTCAAAACAAAACCAAATGTCCGTATGTCCCATAAGTGTAGAGTCCTTGTTTTTGACCCACCTAAAGGAAGTCACTCCATTCCTTGTTTATTCTCAACAGCTGTATCCATTTCAAAATAAGTTTTGTTTGGCAAAAGAGCCATCACGTTTTCAGGAGTTTGCCTTCTACAGGTTTACTCAAATTTATTTGGTAGAGCACCACCATCATGGAATAGAGCAGCTGTCAGTGGCAATGGCACAAGTTCCAGGAGATATTTGGCTGTTTGCATGTGTTTCTATTCCAAACAGCTACTCTCATCTTCCTTCCACATTACAAGTCTCCGCTGTGATTTACAGTCCTAAATACAACCCCAGTTACTGCAGATGAGTTGGAAAGTAAAACCTCCCTATGGGTGATCTACACTGGACTCTTGACACAAGCTGCAGAAGAGTGAAGACCTAAACCAGCCTTAGACTTTTATTGATTATACAAATAAAAACAGATTTTATGTTTTGTGCTTATCAAGTAAATTGAAGCAAAACTCCAAATTAAATGTAGATTGTACCAGTTGACTTGTTTCAATGATAAATAATATTTCATAACTCTTTTTTTCCCCAGTGAAAGCCTGTCTTTCTAAATTGCTTTGCTTGTACTCAAGTTCCCTTCAAATCCTGAAGTTACTTTCTCTTCAAAAAGTTTTATTCTGTTTTCATTTTTCACTTTGGCTCTCCAATTGACTTTTACCATAAGATAATTTAAGGCTTGGGTTTGGGGTTTTTTCTACAAGGCAAGCAACACTCCATGTAAGAGTTATATTTATTATAGGCAAAATTGGTTTTAGGACAGTAATCATTAATAAATGGTAAATCATTGATTCCGATATTGGAGTTACTATTGAGGCTTACAAATTTAGTGATGCAGGAACATTTATTCAACCTATTCTGCCTGCAGTGGCCTTCTTACTATATGCCTCATTAGCTCCTTTATGTGCAGTTAACCAACGAACAAGAAAATAATATATTCAAAGTAAAGAGGAAGTTGAAAGGAAAAGCTATAGTGTCTTTCTTTGGCTTCTCAGATTTGGGGGTTTTAAACCTAGACGATGCAGTGTTTTGTTTTATTGGTTTGGTTTTCTTGGTTTTATTTTTTCAAACTTTACAGAATCACAGAATCAACAAGGCTGCAAAAGAGCTTTGGGATCATCGAGTCCGACCTGTGACATAAAGTAATGTGAATGCTATCAATGTCATGCCACTGATAGACACAGAATTACATCCCAGGGAATGCTGAGCTACTACTGGATTGCTGTTTTCTTCCTTACTGTTGTTTGGGCAGAGGTGGGATATGTAACAGTTCATCAACATTTTTATGAAAATTCATCCTGACTCTGAAAAACAGCAACAAAAAAGAACAAAACATTATAGAGATAGTGCTGATGGCAGAAGACTATTGAAATATAATTGATAGAGTTTTCTGCAGTTGCTTTAGCTGTGCCATCACATTTTGTGATGTGGATGGAAAATGTGAAGGGGAACAGCCATTGCTGGTACCAAATTGCTGCACAGACTCCATCTCTGAACCAGTAATTGCGTTTTTCTACGTAAGGCAAGAAAAGATGGACACATTTTGAATCTACTGAAGCGTTGTATAGTTTGGTGAATTTACTTGAACAATTCAGACTGGTCTAACACACAAATAAGTGCTGAAAAAACTGTGATTCTCACATACTAAACAGGGAGCTTGAGTCTGCGGATTTGTTTGCATGATGTAGCTTATAAATGGGTGAGAAGGTGGTGTGGTTTAGGAATGTATTCTCCAATTTAGTACGCCCACTAAAACCATGCTGCCGCTCCATCCCCCTTCCCCTGCCTCCAACTGAAAGCACGAAAGGCAAAGATCATGGGTTGAGGTAAGAACAATTTACTGGAAACAGCAATGAGATAAGAAAACAAACAGTAAAAGCAACAATATTAATAACAAATTTATAAGACAAAGAAACTATTTACGTGGAAAACCACAATAAATGCTGACTGGGTCTTCCTGACCATGTTTCTCATCTAACCAGAAAAGGACACCCTTCTCCTTGGAAGCAAGAGAGTCCCTTTACCCAGTCCCTGGAAAGGATGTGTGGTGGTATCAAATAATTTAGGGTGTGGCCATGCCCCCCTCCAGGCTACTGAAACAAATTAACTCTGCCCTGGCCGAAACTAGGACAGAATGTGACAGGTGTAGTAGAGCTCTCTACTGCATCATGATTCACTATCAAATTTAAGTATAATTCAGGTTTATATATAAATAAATATCTGTGAGGTATAAGTAGTTTTCAGTTGGCTGAACATCTTGGGATATGAGTGTTCTTGTCACATTGTCATCTTTCCCAAGATATATGAAGTCCCCACTCTTTTTGCCAGGCACATTTAGCATGTTGTTGTATCAAATATGAAAAATATATATCTAAAATGGGTGAATCTATATTATTATGGGGGGAAAAAAACTCTGTTAATGTCTCCAACTGGGAGTTTTGTGTTACTAATCACTGCAAGGCTTGAAGTGAAAATTTTGTTGACTGGGGATTGTAACATATTTAAAAACTGGAAACGTTCTGCCTCTGAAGAACCTAGCTTCTGTTGGTTTTCACCTAGTAAGTTTGCATCTATTTGAAGAAACAGTAATAGGTCACATATTCAATCTACCCCTGAGCTAGGTTGAGTATGAACCACACAGCGAGTTACCAGGACCAGTAATCGAGAGGTTTTCAAACTGGAATGAGAGGGTGCTTTGCAGGATTACTTAGATCATGGATCATATAAATACAGATTGTCACATGGCTGCGTCTTTAGATACCTGAGTCCCTAAAGGCCAGACTTGCAAATGAGTTTTAAAAGAATATTTTTTGGTTTCCTAACAATGTTGTCCTTGGCAAACTGTGGAAAAAACACCCAAGCGTCCAGTTGGAGAGGATGTTCACTTGGGCACAAATGGGTGACTGTGGCTGTGGGACATTAGTCCTTCCTGGATAAGAAAATTAATCTGAATCTCAAATGAGAACTAGTATAATCTGTTGTCATACCTTCTCCTCCTCCTAACCATCAGCAGTAAATGCTTCAGAAGAAGCGTCAAGAAATTCAATAATTTGGCTAAAGATAAGTTTCTTTTAATGATTCTTTTCCTGTCCTTCTGGCTTTATGACAGGCTTATGCACTGAAATATTAAAGTTTTTATCCCTTTACACATGTTTTATACAATCTAGTCCTTTCTCCAAATTTAATCTCATGTAACAGTGAATTCTTTCACTTTAATAGCTAGTATTTCCTTTCATCACTCTCAAATTTATATCTTTTTAATTCCACTGAATGAACTCTTGTTCTTAAATTATGAAAAAAGGGTGACTAGAAATGCAGGATTTATCTTCTTTGTGCAATTCATTATTTTCTATGAAGCTCTATCATGTCCCTTCTTCATGCCACCCAGATACAAAATTTTCTCTCTCAGCCTCTAATCATTTGCATTGCCTATCTCCAGATGATCTCTGTGTCTTCTGTATCTATTTTGCAGCTGAGTTCCCAGAACTGAACAAAGTACTCATGGTGTATCAAATAACCAACCTTTGGGAATTACAGTATTTCCAGACTGATTTTTAGTTTCCCACTAGCGTTTTGTTTAACAGTGATGTCCACTGAGCTTTCCAGAGCAATGCCACGATATTTTTTTTCTAAGCACTTGTACTCAGTTAAGGTCCCAGTAGGTTGTGTAAGTAACCCAAAATATGCCATCCAGTGTTATGCTAGCCCAGCATTAATCCCTTTGTCTGCTGTGGTCTTTATTCAGCTCCTTAGGTTAGGCTTCCCTTCACTGTCTCTGAGGCTTTTCAACAGTAAGCAAAATTAAATAATGGTGTGCAATCTGTATGTTGCCACATCATTTTACCCCTTTCCGGATCAAAAATATCCTTAACATGTCCTTTTAACTCAGGTGTTTCCTCGAGATGTAGGATGGCATGTAGGCATGTAGTCACAGGAGGCCACTACGAGTTTAGATTTGGGATGTATCTACCCTGCCTCTCACAGAGAATACAAACACAGTCAGGCATGTCTGTACTGGCTCAACCCCCCTGTTGTCTGTTTCTCAGCAGGCTCCTTCACTCCTTTGTTTTCAGTGGCCGTGGTATCTCAGCACGGCGGTACATGGTGAAGGGTGGGCATGAGCCTGGCCATGTTGAAAGTCATCCACACCGTAGTCATATTTGCTTTCTGACAGTTTTGAACGCTCAACAGTACTTTCTCTCTCACCACAAATTTGGGTAGAAGCCTTTATAAACCTTTGATAATTATTTTGTTAAATGGTCAGCTGCAAGTCCGGACATATGTCTACATACTTGATTTTCCTTATACCTGCATCTTCCCAATGTAGTGAAAAAAAAAAAAGTATATATAGAAATAGGAAGGTTGTGAATCTGCGCGTGCCCAAATACCATGAACCTGGTAACTTACAGTGTTCCCACTCAAGCCCTCCTCCCCTCAAAAAACTTTTTGTGTCCCTCATTCCTGAAAGCCACTTCGAGCCATTGCCGCTGCTGCCGTGGCTCTGCCCACCTGGAGCTGCGTGTGAGAAGCAGCCAGCAGAGCTGGGAAAGGCCTGTGTCCTTTTGGCACTCCAGTCCTTTTGTACTGCTGTAGCTTTGTGTCCTCAGGACATCCAGAAATCTCAAGCAATGGTTTCAGATATGCATTTCTTCCCAAAGTAAAGAAAAAAAATGCTCTGGAGAAGCATATTTTCCTTTTACAAAAGACAGAGCCTACGAGTTCATCCCCTATTTTAGCATATTCATGTTTTATTGCTTCCTTCAATTATCACTTCAGCGCATTTTCTATGTTCCAAAGTCTCTAATTTCCAAGAGGACTGCTAGCCTATAGACACAGAAAAATGGTTTTGCACTGTCTCCTGTCAGAATTATTATTACAATTATTACATTATTTAAAATTTATATTACACTTATCTAAAATGCTGCAATTAAATTAGGTCCCACTGCACTCACCACTACCCAAATATGTAACTAATGGCATTTCAGGCCCTCAGGAAAAACATTTAATTCTAAGGTAAACTCCTCAGGGCAGAAAGTACCCACATTTTTTTTCCATGGGAAAACAGTGCCTGGTGTTCGTACAGGCTAGAGGCTGCACCACACTCCTAAAAATAATAGTAGTAATAATAATTAATATTATTATTAAATACTGTTACTTCAGTTTTATCACAGCTTACACCTATCTTTTGTTTTTATATGATGTGATAAGAATGTGTTTCATTCCTTCAGCTGAAGAATTCTTTATTCAAGGTTTTGGTGCTGGTTAAGGATACTTTGCTCTGCTTCCAGGGAACAAATAGGCCAATAGAATAAGTGCTTGGTGGGATGAATGGTGTTTGGAGTGAGGACAAATGGCAAAACAGAGGGGACACCATCAAAAGCTGTTCCACTCCACACAAATGTTAACACTTGCTCAGTGTCCTGTGATGAATTCCTTCAGTACAACGAGTTACTATAAAAAATCTGTAGCACTGAGAAAGACACGTGTCACTGCCGAGTCAGAAGATGGCCGTAGTTATATCAGCACACATTCTTTTTGGTGTTCTTTTTGGGGAGGTTTGTCACCCTGCCCCAAAGAAGTAGACACTCCTTAAAAGTTGTTTCCAGAAGGCATTCCAGTTGTAGATTTCAAATATATTGTCCTTAAGCCAAACTGGGACATATAGGGACAAAATGTCAAAACGCAAAGGCACAACAGCTTAGTGTTATAATTCCACAAAATTATTTAATACTGATTTATTACTGCAATGCAAGGGTTCAATGTTTGTTTGTTTCATTCCCCTCTCTATAAGTATAGAATTATTGTGACTGCCAACAGTCCAAGCAACAACTTGGCATGTTTGCAGTAAGTGCCCTACTCTGTAAACGCTATTGCAAAAGTTAGGCTCCAAATGACATTAGGCCAGTTAAAATTTCAAGCAGAGTCAAAAAAAAAACCCACGAAAAACCACACAGTAAAACACTTTACAAGCACAAGAGCAGTGAACTGGCTTAAGTTCTGTCCTAAAGATACAGGTGATATGCATCTACAAAAATGGCTCATCTCTGTGAGTAAAATATCATTGTAACTTTGATAGGGAAAGTAATCTAGAAGGCATAGACATCTGCACAATGCTAAGCTATGTCCAATTGAGTTTTCCTGCAAGTTCTTTAAGATATCACCCATTTGTTTCAACTGCCCCTTCTGGAAATGCTATTCTTTATCTTCAGCCTGGAGAGGGAAATGTTTAGAAGCCTGTGTGTAAAACTGCATTGAAGATTAAAAGCCCCAGGAACACACAAAATTCTATCAGTACTCAGGTGCATTGTATCAGTGAAGACCAGATAGTAAGTATGCCTTTCCTATCATTTTTCTGTCCCTTCCTGTGTTTCTACCTGGGAGAAAGTGCTATGAATTTATTTCGTAAGAAAAATGAATAGGCATTATAGCAACAGCATTGCTTACTTGCTGTCAAAACAATGACCATTTCTTTGAGCAATGTTTTCGTTGCTCAGCTTTCTTTTCTAAATGAATCTTAAGTTAAAAAGCATTCTTACTCTTCCAAAAGATTTTAGAATATGAATTGCTTTCCAGCTCTTGGGGAGTTCGGGTTTGGTTTTTTTTACATTATATCTGTTATGAATATTGATACTTCATTTGATTAAAAGGATATGAGCATTCTTTTATATTGGGAAAAATGGGCACAATCTCTCCTATGCTATGAGTTCCAGCATGCTGCAGATTTTTCACTTCTCTAATGTTACTCTTTCCTCTTCAGAGAGAGCAAATTCACTATAAGGTAGAACAAACAAACAAAAAAATAAGCTCTGCTATGCTCTGACTCGATTTATATTACTTTTTTTTTCCTTTTTTTTAACTCTTGAATTGGTATTTAGCATGCAAATTCGGTAGATAAATATGCAGTGACCCCCTGTTTTTCATACCCAACCTTCTGTCTCCCTCGTTTGTGCTGCCATTGTCATTTGTCTGTGTGATGGTCTGCCAGCAGGTCTGCTGTAAGCTGGGCTGCTTTGTGAAGAGCTCCTGTGGGGGTCTTTCTTGTCTTTGGCAAACTCTTCCTAAAGAGTATTTTCTGCAGTGTGCCAGCAGCTCTTGGCATAGATTCATCAGCTCACAGTGACTTGCAGTGCGGATACTTAATAGTCATCCCCTGTAGCTTGGCAGTAGCTGAGATGGATAATGCAGCCTCCAAGTTGCTCCGTGCACGTTAGGTTTCTTCTGTGTGGCAAACTTGGAAAGTCCAATTTAATCAATATAAACCAGGGAAAGAGAAAAAGGGAGATCCATCTTGCACTTCGAAGGATGTTTTATCAACTTTACTACTATTGAGAGAAAAGAATGTTTCAGGCAGAGAAATTAGAAGAGGATAAATCCAACAAGCCGATACCACTGAGCCGATACCACTTCAGTGCAGGAGGAGGAAAGGAAGAAGAACAGAGGAACTGCCTCAGCTTTTGTCAGTCATGTCAAGCAGGGAGAAGGATGTGAAGATTGAAATAAATGATCGGCAGGACTGCGGGTCCTTTAAATGCCTTTATTAAAAGTGATCAGCTCAGGTTGGGGGCTTGGGTAGCCTGCAGAATCCACCGCCGCTCCCAGGTCCGAAACGAAGGAGGAGGAATTTCGGCTCTGTCAGTCACAGCCGGCAGAGCCGAGCCTTCCGTTCCTCACGGGGGAGTGGCTAGGAAGACAATTTGGCTTTTACTTTTGGGAGAGGTGGCTTTCAACAGTGTCCTTTACAGTTAGGGTGCCTGAGAAGAATCTTCTGTCCAGGTGGTAATTTTTTCCTGGCTGGTAATTAGGTTGATTTTTCTCAAAGAGTTTGCTGGCTCGTTTTTAACTTGCTGGTTTTAGGGGGTTTTGTACTCAAAAGAGTTCTCTAGACTGCCTTTTTTGCATATGCAGCACCTCATTTCTCCCCTTGGTATCTTCTTTCAAAGCCTTAGGGGGGGTTTCGTTACCTAGGTAACGGAGGGGTCCTGCATTCCAATCATTGCAATGTTACTGATAAGAGCTACTAGCCGCTTTTACAAGTATGGGGTTTTTACAACAGTTACAAGTAATATAACATTCAAATAACAAACTATAAACTACAGAAAAGTAAAAAATAAATGCATAATTGCTAAAATGAATTCTTATTCATAACAAAGATGGGTGTCCCTGACACACCATAGGCTGTTGCTGTAGGAAAACATACCACCCCAAAGACTCAGGATAGCTCTAAATCTCAAACGTGTGAGGACACAAGGATATCTCCCACACATCTGGCTGCTTTACCCTAGTCCATTCTCAGCCCTTCCCTCCTCTTCCTTCCAATCACCTATGCTTCCCTTCCCGTTTACAGCACACAAGACGAGCCCTACACATCCTTAAACCTTAGGGCCTGCTGCATCATACTAAATATTCTGCAGAAGTCAAAAACCTCGCAGCACCCTTGGACCATGAGCTGCCATCCAGAGGTACTTGCTGTCCCAGCAGCAAGTTCCCATACAAAAGCAGTTCATCACCTGAGGGTGTGGAGCTAAACCACTTTCACAAAATGAAAAACTGTTGCTAAAAAAGTTTGGTCCCGGCTTTGTGGGGTTTTTGTGGTGACGCTCTGGGACCAAACGGGCTGCAAAGGCAGGAGGGCAGGAGCGAGAGTGCAGGTCAACTCCCATGGTTATTTCATGTCATGGGTGCTCCCTGGGTCCCTGCTGCCCTGGGATCCGTTCTTGGAGAGTGAGTGTACCTCTGTGTGTGTTTTAAGGACAAGTCTCCCTGAGGATGCGGCAGGGCTGGGACAGGGATGCTCCGAGCCGAGGGACCACATCCCGGCCCGAGGATGCAGTCGAGGTGAGGGCGGCGAGACGCCCTCCCAACCTCCGGCCGGGCTGGGCGGTGCCGGGGGCTGGCTGCAGGCGGAGGAGGAGGAAAAGGCCAGGATATTCCTGAATGAACGGCTCGCTCCTCACCCCACCCCTCCGCCCGGCTCCCGCCTCCCTCCCGCCACTCGCCGGTGTCTCTTCGAGGCGCAGCCAGTTTCTATAGCGACGGCGCTGAGCCGCGGCTCTTCCGAGTAGTAACAAAGCCGGCCGCCCGCTGCCGCGCCGGGGCTGCGGGGGGACGCGGCTGCCTCTCCCGAGGACACCGCGACAGGTACGGAGCGAGGGGATGCGCGGCGGCCGCCGCCGGCCAGGGGATGCTGCCGCCGGGGGACGCCTGCCGGAGGGACAGAGGCTCCCCGCGGGCCGGGCGGCGGCCGTGGGGAAAGGGGGAGGCGTCCGTCCGTCCGTCCGTCCGTCCGTCCTTCCGTGCGCTCGCGCCTGTGGCAGCCGATGGGCAGCGGGGAGGGGTGCGAGAGGGGTGCCGCAGGTGCGCCCTGGGCAGCCCCTTCCCGACTTCGCCCCGGCGCCGCGGGCACCGGGACGGGGCGGCTGCCCCCGCGCACCCCCCGCCTGCTGGGGTGGCGGCGGCGGGAGGGGACGGCACGGGCGGGCTCCACGCCCCGGGTGGCAACCGGTGGGCTTGGCTCGCTCCTCTCCGCCGGGGACAGCGCTGCTTCTCGTCCCGTAAGGTTACCCCTTGATAACAATAATTTCCTTCTTGTCGTTGTTGTTATAAAAAATTCGACCCCCTGGAAATTTTGGGGTTGCAAAGTTTCGTTTCTTCAGCTTTATAAAGTACTGATGAATAGGGTAATAGCCTTAAAATACGCTACTGAGTTAAAAAAAAAATCGGAAGGATTGGTGTTGTAGAGTAAACAAGACAATTACTGCTTGTTTTTAAGAGTAAGTGTGCCGAAAGGTTTTAGGTAAAATGAGTCTGTAGCTTTCAGAGTCAGAAGCCTAAGATGGTAGAGGTGATAAACGTTTGCTTATCTCGGGCAGCCAAGGTTAGGCAAGAATCAGCCGTCTTCACATCCTGAGATACCAATGTCAGAGAGTGGATGGGAAGGTCATTAGCAGGTCATTAGCCTGAGCAATGCTTTGTGGTGGCTGTAATCAATAACATCCGAATGGTGGTGGCTGTGTGAATAGACATGGATTTCTGCAGAAGTTTAAAATTCAAAGGAACTTCCTGATGATAACAGAAGGCTGACCCCGCATGATGAGGTCCTAGGGAGCAGTCGTTGTGGTTCATTGCTGAGTGATTTGGGAAATAAACGAGATGTTGGGTCAAAGCAAAATTGTACTGTGACATGTATGCAGCCAGCAGCACGTTCAAGATGGGAATCTTCCTGGCTGTGAACAAGGGGGAAAAGGGGAATAGTACATGAGATGAGGACACTGTGACTGAGGACGTAGTTACTGAGTAGGTGGACAAAAACTGATATTTTAAGTAATATATAATCTAAAGATCAGATTGTTTGAGATTTAAAACACTATACATAAGGTAATATCAGAGTATCAGAACTCAAAAGCTAAGCATTAACTGGAAGAAGTTTGAGAAGTATATAAATGAAATGTTAAGTGAAAAGTGGAGCTACCAATACCAGTAAGCAAATGATGTGAAAACAGTGAAAAGAGAAGATACAGCTCTTCAGCCATCATGAATACAAGTAGAAAAGAAAATGGAGACAGGCTTCTCTTGCAAGAGATGTATAAATAAAATGAAGTTTTAAATGAGTGTTGACCAAGTTTAAACTTTCCTCAATATAACATTTAAATTAGTAATATCATAACAATATGTGGAATGGAATTTAAATCGAGGGTTTTTTTAAAAACAGCAGTGACAAAAAAAGAGTGGAATTTCTTAGATATGTTGGTTGCAGTGGTTTACCCAATGTTTATAAGTGCTTGTCCTTCTCTTCTTTCAAAAGTGACACAAGAGTTGTTTTGTTGAAAGAGTTATAACCTTCTGAATGACCTCTGCTTTTCATGCAACACTTGAAAACAAACTCTTAAGTTCATAAACTGTGTAAAAATGTAGACCTCGGATTACTTTAGCATGATGGAAAATAGCGTTTCAAGACCACACTGGGGGCTATCTGAAATTGAATGCACTAGCAGGAAATAGAAGGTCAGCTAATAAAGGCCTGGACACTTCTACGCCCTTACCTGCATGGCAGAGAATGAGAAGCATCAGAACTCACTATCTTGCCTTAAAAATGAAAGAGGTAAGCAAAATATTTATGGTTATGCTGCCTTGTGACATTTCAGTCCTGAAATTGTTCCTTGTGGAACAATTGCAAACTCCACTAGGCAAAGTTTATCAGAGGAAAAAATGTAGTAGTTGAGGCAGTACTAGGAAAGAATGCAATAGCATAGTCTGACATGCATAAGGGCTTCTAGTGGTCAACAGTCCTAGCAATTAGATCACAGTCTCTCAGACTGTCATTTCACACCTTTCTGGTGCTCCTCAGTCCAGACTAGGTTTATAAGAAGCCTGTTGTCAAATTTTCTTGAAAGCATCATCTAAAGCTGTGCTTTGATATAAGGCCACTGCAGGAGTCTGCTTGCCACTATTCCTCTTGCTGTGTTCAGTCTTAACATTTTTATCTATATCCTAGTTTGATGACTTGCTGTTAAATGTTTTTTCTGGAGATGTACATGTGCTTGCTGTAGCCAGCAACTCTTTCAAGTGTACAGGGACACTTATCACCTGCTGCCTGGAGGTTGTGATTTCACTTCTTCCAGCAAGGTTGCTAAGGAGTGCTAGAGATCCTTGGAGAGCAAAGCTCAGGAAATTCTCCTGTGGCCTTTGCACACATTGTGTGCTGAAGCACTGCCTGTCCAATATAAACTACTGTTCTGACAGTAATAGAGTATGGCCAGATGTGTACCTTATGTATCACACTGTAACATAAGATAATTATGACTTTCTAGTAAACACAAAACATCTGGAAGTGTGAAAGTGCTGTGATATGCTGCAAAGAGCTCAGGATTCTTCAAAATGTACCTTAAGTTTAAAATTAATTTTCAAAGACAAATAAAGAAGTACAAGATGTGCAGCTTTTAACCTACTACAGCTCTAAAATTTTTAAAACCAACTCCTGCATGTTTCATTCAGATTATTTTTCCTGCAGAGATGATGCAGCACGGCAGTTTAGGCACAATAAATACCGTAATTCAACATACCTTTCCTTTTCCCATGTTTCCTGTTCCCATCTTTTTCACCATCAATGAGTGGACACAGACATTCAGTAGAAATTGAAATAACACAGCAGCAATTTAAGTTTAGTCCTGATAGCATGAAAACCTGAGATGTTCCAGCATCTCTAAAGCATTGAGCAGAGACTTCAAATCCATTTAAGTTCTGTCTGATATCTCTTGCCATTTCCAAGAAATTTAGCCTAAGTGTTGCAAAGCTGTAGTTCTCTGAAAGACTCGGGTTCACAAGTGTTTTGTAGATATATATTGTATTTTGAAAGTAGCATCTATAAAGATTAATACCACTGGTAGTACTTCAGAAATTGGAGAAAGGAATAGGGACAGACTGTCTTATCTCTCAGCTTTCCTCCTTCAACTAGGAATTGCCCAAGTTATCTGTGGAAAGGTGGCCTTGTGGAAAGAAAGGAGTGTGACAATCTGGATTTGGGAGTAACTCTAAGGAAACCTGAAGGTGTATGGGGCTGCAGTGAGGAAAAGGTGGGGGCTGATGTGCAGCCCATGATGCAGACATAGCCCTGGAGTCAAGGGGCATGGTGGGAGAGTTACCTGGGACTGGTGTGAGGAGTCAGGTTGAGATGGGACTCAGACTGGGACAAGCTGGTGGAGACCCAGCCCAGAAAATCTGGTCTTAGACTGTGTGCATCATTTCCTCCCAGTGGATGGCCCAGCTCAGGGCTGAAGGCTTCTCTCAGACTCCTTTTTGTAAGCCTTCAAGGCTTCATTGGCAATATCCATGGCAGAAGGTGTTGGTCAGGAAACCCAAACCTTTCCGTAACAGTTTCACGGCAGGTGTTGTTCCAGGCAGGGGAACTCATCTTGGCAGGCAGTGCATGGCAGAGAAAGAAAACTCCCGTTTCAGATGGATAGCCAGTCTGTACTCAGGCAGGAGATGTTCTCCTGTGAACAGAAAGAAAATATTCCCCCCTTGGTGAGTCACAAGCAGTGGCCTGATTGGAGTCTGCTTGAAAAAGCATCTGACCTTGAAGCTTCTGCTGTGGAATAGCTTTATGGGAAAGTATGGCTTGACTGCTGAGCAGCTACACTGTAGGTGTTTACTAAGAACCTGCAGATGCCATTTGCCTCCCAGTACATGATGGGGGACCTGGAGTATTTCCACAGAAGTATTCTCTGTTGAAAACAAACATGCTCAAAACTTAAGCTGATACTGGCTTTCCACTCTAAACAATTCCTACAAGCAACTCTCAAAAAAGCTTGAAAAGGCTTACCAGTACTTCTACCACTATTGAAAATATTTAGTTTATTTACTAGAATTTTATAAACACCTTAAGCAGAAATTTTGAGTAGTGTTTGAATAACCAGGTGGAGTGTTGTATAATGTGTATGTAATGAGGGCTTTTATCTTCCTGTATCTTTTTCAGTTCACTGAATTACACTTCTATGCTGTTAAAGTGACAGCTAAATGAAAGTCAAAAAAATAAACAGTGCCGTTTTTGGTGCTAGGTTCAAATGGTACAATGAGTGAATTGCAGGGCCACAAACTAAACAATGAGAATAAAACAAAGAATTCACAAAATAGCTGCTGACTATACTACGAATTCAGTGAAGCTTCCTGTGGAAGAAAATGATGAGTTATTGTATGACTAAAACTGTATTGTAATACATATATTCAGTGGAATGCTGATGTTTTGTAATGCTGTAGTACTTGGATTTGCTTTCAGTATATTACAGACATTTTACTGTGTCCACGGAATCAAAGAGCACTTTTGTACCTGATGCTTATTCCTGTAATCAAGTTGCCTCTCATTATATGACAAACCAAACAGGTTGATCTCTTTAAAGCCTTCCTTTGAAGGAGATTTTTTTGGCTCCTGAATATTTTTTTTTGTGACTATCTCACTGTTTGTGTGAGAAACTGTCCAGTTGTTCAAAATCCTATATAGGTTGAGAACATTGTGGCTGTGCAAAATATCTTAGTTTGACTCTCACCACAGCCTAAAAGGTAATAGTATCTCAGCTGTGTTTCCCTCCTCACCTATCCCATGTTGCTAAATTCGTGTTGCAAAGATCTCACACTCAGATCATTTGTCTTTGTGACTTCTCTATGTCTCTGCTCATTACAGGGGATTTGGACTAGATGATCTTTAAATGTACATTCCAACCAAAACTGTTCCTATCTATGATTCTGTATTCATAATTAGGTATCCAGCCTACCTGAATAGTCATAGCTTTTTCTACAGTAATCTAATACACTAACAATGCAGCCAGAAAGTACTTAAATGTTAAAGAGAAGAGCTTTTTTTTTTGTATTAATTCCTCATTTTATTTGTATCACTTGAGCAAAGTTGTTAGGTGGGAGTGCTCTCTGTGCTTTTCAAGATCCTCGTGTATTTGTCTTTTTTTCTCTGCTATCACCATGGCAAACCTAAAGTTGTCTTTTCCTTCTAATAGGCCTCTGAGATAAGTCCTTGATGTTTGTGCTATTAAATTCAAGGTCCACACCTTGAATAACACTTGTTAAGTAAATGGAAATGAAATAATGATCTTACTAGTCAGATGTATCTAAAAAGGACAAAAGGGAGAGCATCTTCTGACAGTATTTACACTCAAGATGATAGGCATGGGTACCTGCTCATTTAAAGATCAACTAACAATGAAAAATTTCATTTCTGGCCCTCTCTGTCTTCTAAAAATTAGGAAAAAGTATCTATCCAGTAATGTAAAAACTGTCCTCTTCATGTTTTAAGTTTCTCTTAGCCTGAAATATCAACCTTAATCCTAAAATGCCATGTCTTCCATAGGACAAAGACAGAACAGAAAGCATACCAACAATGAATCATCTGTTTTTGTTGTCAGTCATTCAGACCCTTTGGTGATGGATGGGTGAATAGATTGAGCCTAGAGCTGTAAGCCAGCTTGGCAGCTGGCAGGTAAGTCCCTGGAAGCTCACCAAAATGCTTTCTCAAGCATCACACTTCTGTTTTGCGTGTTGTATTTAGCCAAATCATATCCTAGAATGTAAAGTATACTCTTAAGGACAATAGGATCACACTTAAGCATACATCTACTTTCAGTAGAACTTAAACATAGAGATGTGTTGTATGTGTGCTCTGGTAGGGATCTGAAGAAGGATGCTGTCTTGGATGGGAACTAGAGAAACAGCACTTACAAGACTTGGAAAGAGCAAGTCAGAACTGAAAATGAATGGTGTGCAGGTGATGTAAAAGTGAAGTAATAATACTGCATGTTGATAAATCCCACAAAAATCCCAAGTGAACTAAGTTTCCAGTAATTTAGTGTCGTTTGTTTCTTAAGGATTAATGAAACTTTCTTACCTGATGGCATTGCCCAACTGTCATCTGACAGGCAAGTTAGAAGCATTTTATAACCCTGGAATGGAGAAGCACTGAGTGCAGTGGTATTTCCCTTCCTTCCCCTGGTATACCTCTGAAGACAGCTTGTTCCAAAGTAGTGTGCTGTGCTAATGGTGGCAGCATTTGCATTAAGAATATTCTTTTTATGAATTTATTGTAACATGGCCAAAACGTCTGCTTCATGCTGAAGTGTGGTTTTCAGGGTCTAAGGATAGTTCTCTCTGTGTTCATCAGCGTAAATGTAAGGCTTCATTAATGCATACTGACACAGATTTATTGAAGTATGAATTCTCATTGACTTTTGGACAGGGAGGAGGGAGGAGTGGCACAAAAACACATAGAAACTTTCTGGGGTGGCTCTTTTAAATGCAGTTTTGATATTCAGTTTTCATGGCTATGAATAGATTCAGCAGCCTTCTGAACTTTATGCCCTGTTAAAAATTAAGTGGCCTGCCTGTTTTCTGTTTCAGTAAAGTAAAATTATTCATGAAGAGAAATGTCAATTGTGCCAGTCTTATAATTAATTTTCAGTTTTAATAACAACAGGATGCTTCACTCACTGTTTGTCATTTATACAGATAGCTCACACAGTGCATGTGTGTGTATTTGAAATTCTGTAGGTATCTTGAGAGGGTAACAGCTTTTCTCTAGTTCTAGAACACACACACCTGCACACACACACATTTATACATGCTACCTTCTCAAGAGGGCTAGAGTATTTTAAATTGTGCAGATACATGGACATGTATATTTATATTTGCCAGACATACCAAGGGTATAAATTGATATCACAGATACATGTGTGGAAATTCTCTGCATTCAGTGATGCAGATTGCTTTACAAACAAGTTCATCCCTGTTACCTTTTGTTTGCCTTTTGCTCGCCTTTTGCTCGCCTTTTGCTCAAGGAAGAGAAACAATTTCACACAGTATGATCAGTAAGGTGCAGCTGTGGACATAATTCTGTGCAGGGGTCCAAAACAGAAATATCTATCCACTGACTGTAAAATAGTAACTTGTAATAAACAATCCTGCTGTATATTTGATACCTCCTCCTTTTTACTGTGTCACTCTGCTCTTCTCTCATTAGCAGTGTTACGTCTTTATGCTTAGGTTTTCCCCTCTTTTATTGCACTTAGAGTCTTGTCTGTCTGCTTGCAAGAAAGCCAACCTCACTGGAACAGAGATTTTTTTTTTTAAATTGTTTAAAAGAGCTGCCCTATTTGTTTTATTTTGCTGCTCACACATTAGCAATGTCAACTGAAGCACAGATAAAGAGCAAAAAGAGGCATAAAATAATGCTATGAGAAATAGTAAACCCTGGGAAATAAAAAATATACAGTGATCAGCACATGGCTGTCTGTATTGAAAAGTAAGGTTCATATCACTCCATTACTGCTGGGCCAGCACTCCTTTGATCATGTACGAAGAGTTACATTTGTCTGGGAATGTTTAGAGGGTTGATAAGGGTCGACTTCAATCAACACTTGCTTTTATGTTTGTATATTCATAACATTTAAAATTCACATGTGTATGTGTGTGTTATAGTAATGCACATAGCTTAGATTCATTATTTGCTGTTAAAACATTAGCAATAACTTTCATGGACAAGACACAATAACACAGATTTTGCTGTGCAAAATACAGTGTCTAAACAGACAGAAGTGCAACAAGTAGGGTATGTCAGAAAATTCTAAAGGAGGAGATAATATTATTTGACATCAGTTTTGAGTCGCAATGGATTGGAGTGGTTTGCTGTGTTTTGCATGGGTTTTTGTTTGTTTTGGTTTGTACTTTTTTATGGTGGGGAAGATGGACAATAAGGCTCTTTCAGGAAGAAATATTAATTACAAGTGGGATTTCTGCACTGGCATGTGGATGAGAACAAATTTCTGCCCTGGCAGCATGCCTGCTAAAATACCTAATTTTGCACTACCAGACACACTGCAATGCTTATATCAAATTTTGTAGAGAATACACTGAAGGAGTGTGGAGTGCTCAGACAACGGGCAAAGCCTGAAAGACTTGTAGGAAAAAAAAAATCAAACTGAACCCATATATTGCGAGATCGTATTGTTCTGAGAGAAGAAAGAAATCTTGGGAAAGCAATTTCATCAGCATTCATAGCACTAAGCAGTGGCCCAGTTCCTGTGCTGCCTGCTCCAGAACTGACGTCATCTGTCCACCGTGACATACTGGACCACTCAGACTGGCACACAAATACTGAGCAGCTGCCTCACACAAATCGAGTTGCATATCTCTAGCAAAAGAAAGACTCTAGTCAGAGATATGAATGGTTATTCACCCATCTGCAAAAAGAAGTGCAGTGTGCTAGGCAGCAAACAGCAAGCATCCTACATTCACCGATGAGCAAAGTGATAATGGGGAAACCACAGGCAATTGTGTTGATAGGAAATGGGTAAATATTGGGGGTCTGTTCAGCTCAACCCACTGGTTCCAGGGAGGACACTTGACAAAGCTCACGTCTTGCATACAGCTCCAGATGTCCATGAAACTTGGGGGCTTTTTTCCCTGATTTTTCTGTCTGCTAGAGGTCTGAGAGAAAGGGATTTGATGTCCTAGAACTCTGCTCTGCCTCTCCAGAGTGCCAGCTGCCTTGGAAAGACTGAAGTTAAGAGTTGTGGCTGTTGTGTTCCTGCAGCTGGCTTTTAGGCTCTGGGATATGACAGGCAAGATATGCACAGGTCACACCAATTTTAGGGTTTCTTTCAGTTACACAAAGGGCTGTTGTAAAGAAACAGACAGTATAGGAACATCTTTGATCCCCTGCCTAGACTGAGTGAATTAGCTAAATGGTGAATATCTCACATTGTGCAATCATTATTGTTCATCATTGTGACAGGCCGGAAAGAGCAAACATAATAATTAATACTCGACATTATGATAATGCCATTGTGTCTCAGCTTTAAATTGTTTAAACGAAGCTTCTCTTTTATTTAACTAACTCCCTGATAATTCTGTTAAATCTTTCTTTTCTTCATTCTTGAATCAGCTTTTCAATGGAGACATCTTGTATCCTCTGGTGAAGTGGGCTTACAGGCAGGGAACGTCTGTATTTGTGTGTGTGTGTGACTCCCTTTCAAGTACTCATTGTAGAGCACAGCTATGACTGAATAATTTTATTCAAATGTCGGATAAAATTATCCAGCTAAACGTTATTGTACACATACATATTGTATGTATGCTACCTGTAGATTACAACATTAATCTATTAATGTAATGTTTAAAGTAATATGTTGAGCTACTTTTCATGGAATCATAGAATGGTTTGGGTTGGAGGGGACTTTAGAGATCATCTAGTTCCAATCCTCCTGCCAAGGTCAGGGACATTGTCCACTAGACCAGGTTGTTCAAAGCCCCATCCAACCTGGCTTTAAATTTGCACTTCTTTTTTTCTGCATTTTCAGAAATTTTATTCCAGTCGAACGACAGTCACTAGCAACAATATTCTATCTGATCTTCTTTTACGAAGAGATACTAGTGCTCATTTTTAATGTGAAAATTGCCATTTAAGCTTTTATCTATGCATTTTCCTAAATATATAGTAATGGATTTATAAGTATGGAAGCATAGTGTGTGAAACAACACACTCCCTCCTTTGAAACACTTGCTGGAAAATGCACTGTGTCTTAGACTTGCTTTTGAAAATCAGAATAATTAAAGCAGTAATGTATTGTAAAGAAAAATACCAGAAAATGTGAATGTTCCTGTTAAAATATATACATATAAATTTTATATTCATTTGATAGTGCAGTTCATGGGTGGTTGAAATAAAAGTAATCAACTGTCAATTTTGTATGTTTCTTTTACTGTTTATTTACAATGCCAAGAATGTGTAATGACTAGAAGTCCACAGATGAAGACAGGCATATGGAAATTGTATTAAGTGCTCCTGCTAAAACTGAGGACTCTCCCTTAAAGGCCAGCCTCGTGTCAGAGGTCGAGAGGAGGCTGCTACCCTCAGGGATGACTAGACCCCAAGCTATGGCATTTCCGTATAGGTAGGGAGTAAAATGTCATCAGCCAAACAGACTATGGGAGGATTTAACAAATCTTATAGCAGTAGCCAACATTTCCAAGCAGGATTTTTTTTAGTTAGGGGTATTCAGCTGGGTTTGCTCCTCCAGAGCAGCCCTGTATTGACCATAGAGGAGGTAGATGTCAATGCCTGCAAACCTCTCAAATATTCTACTCAATTTACTGTCCCTTGTGTGGCTCTGAAAACCTTTTTCCTGGTCACGTGTTTGCTTTGTACATGGGTAGCAATGTGCTTGGTATGAGAGGCTGTCCTGCGTCTGCACCCAGAATCGATGAAAGAGCCAAGGGGCACAAGGGTGAATTCCTCACTGTGAGTCACTGCCCAGGGGGTTTGGGAGCCCTCCAGCATCGAGGAGGGTTCATAATACTCAAATGGACAAAGCCCTTCAGACCTGTCTCTACTTTTGTTAAGAATTGTAGTGGCCACCTTGACTGGTGAGAATGGGATTGAATGGGTGTCAAAGCACCAAAGTAACCATGCCAGAGGGACTATGAGAATGGCACCCAGATGAGGTCATCAAGATAGCAGCACACATCTACGTGACCTTCCAAGGACACCCACTTCAGGACAGGTCAGTGAGTAAATCCTGGTGACTCACAGAAGTGGGTGGGAAGAATAGATTGTTTGTTGTTGCCTAAAGGACAACAGACAGGAACATCCAGGAGCAGCACATTTGCCAGCCTAAAAAGAAATGAGAATTTAGGATGAGGCATTCCCTGTTCACCATGGCATTGCAAGGATTGTATCTCCATTATGAATGCTGAATCGACTTGTAGCTACCTATGTCTAGGTGCTTGTGAGTGCAGGAATTGGAGTGGGACCAGCATCCTCCCATTCTGTAAGATCTCACATTGAGCTCTTCTAAATTCTTGCTACACAGTGCTGAAATATCATCTTCTAGGCTTTTCAGGACATGAGGTTTGAAACAGATGATTTCCAGGGGTTCCTTCCAATGTAAATTGTTCTGTAATTCTGCCACTTGAATGCAGGCGTATGTTCCATGAACTTCACTGTGCAGGTGATAAGATTAGTATAGTATAGGTGTATGGTCATTTCTTAAATCTTACACTTAACTTCATTTGTTCGATCTACCCATGTTTTCTTTTTTAAAATGGGTTTCAGTCACCTAGGTGACTGAAAAAGTGGAAAAAAAAAAGAAGAAAAGGCATTTCTGAGCATAAAAGTTAGTTTTAAATAATCTTGCACTTGAAAAAAATTGAAAAATTCAGTGTATCTTTCTGACCAAAGGTTGTAAACCTATGAACTTTGGGGACCTGAGATTGAAATGTCATCTCAGTTGTTGGCTGAGACAGGATCAATCACAAACAATGAGGATTATGTATCCACTTAAAAAAAAATACAGTGCCCAGACTGAACTGTCCAATTTGCAGACCTCATCTTGTCACATTCTTTATGGTGCTACGCTGATTGTATGAGNGCAAAAAAAGTGAAAAAAAATAAAAAAAGAAGAAAAGGCATTTCTGAGCATAAAAGTTAGTTTTAAATAATCTTGCACTTGAAAAAAATTGAAAAATTCAGTGTATCTTTCTGACCAAAGGCTGTAAACCTCTGAACTTTGGGGACCTGAGATTGAAATGTCATCTCAGTTGTTGGCTGAGACAGGATCAATCACAAACAATGAGGATTATGTATCCACTTAAAAAAAATACAGTGCCCAGACTGAACTGTCCGAATTGCAGACCTCATCTTGTCACATTCTTTATGGTGCTAAGCTGATTGTATGAGGCTGGAGCCAGAAGTAATCTCTCTCATTCAGCTCTGCTGCAATGTTGCTGGGCATACAGAATGAAGGCACGATTACTCAAATCGTGCACGTCTGTGGGCTCTAGCGCAGGCCAAGAGTTGTGCTACTTGTCTAGCAAAATACAGTTTCATTAAAAACACCGAAGGATCTGCTGTGAACCCCACCAGCCTTTACCCTTAGTAGAATTCTCTGTTAAATGAACCGAGCCATTTGTCATGTTGGTGGTCTGACAACTCAAGGAGTAACTGTACAACTAAATAAAACAGCTTTCTCCTGAAGTTTGCTATTTCACTGTAGCCATTTTACTGGTATTTTCAGTATCAAAATGAGTGCTACACTTTGATCCCAAATACTTTTGTATGCTATCATTCTATTACTATTTATCCCATTCATTCTCATCAGTGTGGTGGGCAACAGAAGGTATATTTCATTTCTCCATTTCTTTTCATATTCAGATTACTACCAAATTTTCATATCATCTATTCTTGTATAACATACAACATTTTCCTCACCTCCCACCTCTGTCTGTGCCTTAATACTTTCTTAATTTGATTCCTGTCACTTGTAACATATGCCTTGTAACCTACACTTTCCTGGCTGACTTGACACTTCCATCGCTTCCCTTCCCATTACCTAACCCCCTTGTACCTTTTTTGGCCATCTTCCTGAAGTGTATAATTCTGCATCTTTGAAATCCCCCACAAATTCACCTTGTATATCAAACTTGGTTTTATTCCACTCAGTCCTTCTCCCCCTGTACGTGCTTTCTGCCATGTTTCCTTAGCATGCCATTTTAGAAAGCTTTTTCCTTAATTTTGTTCACTTGCACTGAGCCCCCTCTGTCCACTCCCTACATGAAAATCTTCCGCATTCATTGTACTGCTGCTCTCTTTTCTCTAATTCACTATACTCTGTAAGGATCCCAAGACTCTCAGGTAACAATCTTATAAATTGTGTTCTGTGATCTGTTGCACTAGGCAACATCAGTAACACAGTGGAATTGAGCCCAGTGGCTTTGCACAAGTATCAGCAAGAGTAAGACTTACTTTGGAGTGCTTGGAAAAGACAGTGAGCATTTACTTTGAAGGTCCATTTAGATCTTGTGCTTAATGATGTGATTATTAAGGTGTTGCTGTAAGATGCCCTATAGTCATTAAAGACAATTATAATGTGTAGTGCTTTAGTTTGTTTCTCTTGAGAGCTGGGTTAAAATCTTACCACGTGAAATGGTTAAGGATTGCTATGGATGGTGAGTGGGATCTCAAGTTCTTTCATAACCACTGGTCTAATAAGCCAGTGGTTCCACCTGGTATGTTCGCAAAATATGAGACACATCCGAGGCTGCAGTATCTCCTCTGGACGTGATACTGAGTCTGTGTCAGTGTATCAAATACTTCATTCACATAATGTTCGATCAGTAAGTCCTTCAGACTTGATATCCTGCCAATGGGGCTGCCACAATTCATGTATTCATAAACAGTGCCCTTGAGATCTTGTCTGCTCCCTTCTGCACAACCCAGTGTATTAAAAGAACTTTTATCTTTTTGGGGAAGGGAACAGTATCCTGTGGTTTTTATGAATGACTAGATGCCATCATAGTTGTTTACTGATGATGTTCCCTGCTTGGAGTTATATATTATGAAGCATAGTTGTTTCCAAGATTTAATAATGTGACAATTAAATTTATTTTCTTTTTCAGTAGCAGAGCCAAGGAGAAATTAATGGTTGTTTGTGTCAGTTTTCTAGTCAATTCAGTATGACTTTGACCTTAGCAGGGATTACAGATTTAGGAACTGAAAAAATGAGGCAGTAACAAATGTTAGAAACGTCAAAAAGGTATCTATTCTGTGAAACGGCAATCAAAAAAAGGCATACAGTAGTAGCTTAATTCTACCAGCTTTCTCCCTGTTACCCAAATAAATAAGAATTTTGCCTGAGAGAGGCCTGCATGTGCATCCTAAGAAAATATTTGCATTCAGGATTTAATTCTTGCTGTCATTTTACAAGCTGAACTCAGTGACAAGTTTTGACAAACAAATCCCTCAAGTAAAGTTTTTCTTAACACATCTTTAGAGCTACAGGCTACCATAAGGAAAGCAACAGGAAGACAACTTTTTTTCTCAAACAAAGGGATTTTTAAGACAAGCCAATGTGATTTGTTGACATATTTGTAAGCATTGCATCTTGTTTGGTTGAATCACTCTTGATTTACACAAGGGGATCTTTGTCTAATGAATTATCAATATGCTGTGATGCCATTTTTCTTATCAAAAGGCTTGTGACCACTCTGACCAAAAAGGAGAGAATACTTTTATTGCTGTACTATACTAAAAATGCATCTCTGAAAATGCTGTGCAGAGCTTTTGATATTATGCAATTCAGTGGGATCAGTGAAAGCTAGAGATTTGGGCACGGACAGCATGATATACTATCACCTTTTGCTGTGGACAAGGAATGCTTCATTAATAAGGCAAAATGGGCACTAGGGCTGTCTAGTGAATCTACTTAACATAAAATTCACTATTGAAGCAGCTGCTTTTCCCTCAATCCTCCTCTGTCTTGTGATCTGTCCATATAGCAGTGTTCTGTGAAACCCACTCAAAAACATGAGAAAAATAATGAAAATTGAAGTTTCTCAAGCCTTCTACTACAAGTGTTGTCACTTCAAACACACAAGGTGTTTATGGGCATGAAAAATCTTTGGAAGGCATCTGTATGGAGGAACACTGACAGACATTGTGTGAATAGCAACATTTGCATAAAGTTTTTAGTAAGCACAGTTGAAAGTCTCCATTTTCCATGGTTACTGATCCTCAGATATCCAGTTCAAACAGACATATCTGAGAAGGAAAGGTACAACTTCTGCTGTCTTTTAGGGTATCTCCTATCACATTTCGAAATGCAGTCTTCTGTAGCTTAACACTCTACAGTGATGGCTTACAGATAGGCAAGATATATTGGCACAGGTTGTAGACAAAGCTCAGCATATTAGCACAGGATGATAGAGTGGGAAATGGTACATAAGGCTGGCTGATTCTCCTACAAGCCAGATTAACTTAGCTCATCCAGAACTACATGTTATTATAGCTAGGTTGGTTCCAGTACAAATCCGGCTAAGTTATATCAACACTGCACTGCAGTTTCAAGTGTAGATGTACTCACTCTTGCAAAATATATCCACCACAATTACTGAGAAATGCCCCTCAGGGTGCACTTCCTTTGGGTGCACTTTCTGAAAGAGTCCTTCAGAAGCAGAGAAGGACAAATATGAGCTCAGAAGCTCTCAAGTAATATCGCAATCATTTGACTCCGGAGCAGAATTGGATTTTAATCAATTTCATGGAGAGTTCTTTCTGCCAAGAAACCAAGCCCAAGGAAAAAGGTATATTTTAACTTGCTGCAAATTATGTGGTTGGTGTTTGCAGAGATGTGAAAAAGTCAGATTCACAGTGGATGCTGCCTTTGGCACTGATTATTAGTGCAGTAGTTGTTAACTTTCATAAACTTTGGTTTAGTAGGCTAACAAACAGCAGTATGCTATCCTGGTGGTTCAAACATGGAGCTTTCAATGAAAAAGTAATAGCATCAATAAAGGCTAATGCTTCTTAGCTTTTGAATAGAGAGTACATCTAGACAGGATTTTTTTTCCCTAGATCTTCAGTCTTTGCAGATTATATGCATTCAGCACACTGGAAATGAAGAGTAGTGAAATATGTGTTATCCCCTAATGTCTAATTAATTAGTTCACTTCCTAGCATGTCTTTCTAGTATCACCTTTTGGAAAAGAGATTTACACAGTGGAACATTCAGAAGCCTTATATTCGCTTGCTTGAGTGAAAGCAGAGCAGAGGAGACTCATTATTCAAAATGATTTAAAGAAAGCTGTCATTTAAAACATCTGGTATTTTAAAATGTTCCTGGATATGTTTCTGTTCTATCAAAAAAATATTTTCTTACTTAGCAGAAGGCAAGAAATGTTTTTAATTTCCCACTTTAGTCCATAAGCCTTAGGCAAGCTGCTCATTTGTGATATTGTATAGAAAACCTGATATCCTTGGGTATACTCACTGAAGAGCTGCTGTGCTGATGTTGGGATTTTTATTACACTAAGTGAAATTCATAACCTGTTAGTGTTCTACTTTCTAGTTTTTCTAGTCTTGTAGTACATGTTGCAAAGCACTTAAAACTAAAATTCCCATTGATAATTGCCAGTTAAGAAAATACCAATACCTGGTCTCAGTTATTAATTTACACTAAACTAAATTTACAGGTTAATAGGGAAGTATAATGGCTCTCTATGGACTTTATTGCTTTTTAAACCTTTAGAATTCCATTTTATGTATTTTCTCTCTGTTTTGTGTGTTGTTTTTTTTTTTTTTGTAATTAATTTAATATACAAGCTGTGTTTCTGAATATGCCTTGATTACTTCCAAAATTTCTAAAGCAATGCTTTCCTCTCATGCATTTTGTATTTTGAATATGCTCGAGTGGCAGACTTCAAACGTGTTCATTTCATTTAACCTTTCAACCGCTGTAGTTGCAAATGACATCAAAATGCTGTAACTCTGCTCAAAAAAAAGACAATTTTTGTACCCTTCATTGAGTTCACGAGATTCAACCTGTGTAACTCTTTTGAATGGTGGAAAATTTGTAAAATCCAGGTTGCCCTTGTCCCAGAATAGAAGTATGCAGCTCTTGCTGAAACACATTTCCTAAAGGCAGAATTTCTGATTTTTTGCAGGTTCATATCGATCCGATTTAGAACTGATTGGATTATCTGCCACTGTGGCAGTTTATTTCTATCAGAAACACATGGGAGGGAGATACACTGCATTCTTAACTGGATTCTGATACATCATATGAATACATTGCAGCTTCATCTGCTCCTCTTATCTAGTCCAAAGGGCAGTGTATATAGAATCTCAGCCCATAAGGATTCTGCCCTTTGCTTGAAATAATGACATCTAGTAGCACTTCAGCTCTTTCACTGACAGTTCAGAATGGGTAAAAAAATGCATTTCACTGCTAACTAACATGTTAAAGCTGAACAATTCATATCAGTTCCCCCGAAGTTTAAGTGCTTTATAAGCATTGATCTGAGTTAAGCAAGTCTCACCAGCAGAACACTCCAGCAATTCTGACATTGGTGGCATAACAATTTGTGGAGTTCTGACAGTCCCAGATCATCCCCAGTAGCTACAAAGATACTTCCAGACTAATATTTAAAGCTGCTCTTGTTTCACATGATTCCTGTATTCCTTAAAAGAATAGAAAGAAAGCTCTGCATATCATTTGACACAAATTAATTTCACTCCTTCCATCCACTTTTTCAGTGCCTGCAATTTTATTTTGTGTACTTGTGTCTACAATGATGGGTGTGTGTGCAGTAACTGTTCTTTGCCTGTTGTGTATAAATCAGGCCAAATGGAATTTTTCCACAAACCTTTTGTAAGAGGGCAGTACATGTTGCTGTCAAAGTTAATGTCTCTTTGTTGGCACTTGTCTGTTAGGATTGTTCATTTCCCATGAATGTAGTTGAAGACATACAACTTTATTGCATGTCAACCAGATCTACTAATATTGCATTTTTTATAGCATCTGAGGGGTTTGTGTTTGCTCTTTTTTAAATACATCAGTAAGACTTTTTAAAAATATATTTCTTAGCTACATTGAAAATCTAGTGATGATTATGATGTTATAATAATAATAATAGATATAATAATGTCGATTGAGGAGGGATTATATGCCAGCTTTGCTGTATTGCTAAAATAAAAATAATCTTTGTCTTAGAAATAACTATTTCTAGATACATGCTTTAGGGGAACTAAATGAAATATTAAAATTACACTTTATTGAATCCAGGTTAGAATGTTGTTTCCTCAGACCCCTCACTTTTCAAGCTATTGGGACTATTTGCAGCATCCGCTAGATCACACTTTAGTTGCCAGTGTTTCAAAAAGGACATGATGATGGAAGACCAGGTCTGAAAAAATTGTTTGTAAGTGGAAATCTGTATTGGATTTGGATTATTTTGATGTAAAGTTTTCAAATATTCTGTGACTGAAGTAACTGCAGTTGTTTTTTACCATTTCCTTTCTGTGCAGGATAAGATGCAAATTCTGAGCAGTAGTTAAAGCAGAAGACTTTGTTACCAAATTTATGTAAAGAATACATAAAATCCAGTACCAGTACTGCCCTGTATAATGCCCATCCTTCTTGTTTCCTGTTTGCACTATCAAGATAAAATAGGCAATATAGTAAATCTTTATACGTTGTCATATCCTCAAAAATGTCTGAATGTACTAAGTTGAGCATCCTTGTATTAGGTGGATTTTTCTTAATGACAATAGAAAAAGCAAGAAGTACAGTTTCATTTCTAGCCAACTCTGGGATTATTTTCAGCTCCATTAGGACAAAGCTAATGCCACACTTACTTTCTATTAAATCTCATTTTGAAGGTTAATTGGAACATATTATAATGCATTAAAATGTTTCCCCTGTGTGAAGAGGAATTTCTCTCTGAATGATGTAATCAAGATAAATTTTCTGTAATTTTGTCTCACCTGGTCCCTCCCAAATTATGTAATACAGAAAATATGTCCAAAGAGAGAAAATTCTGTTATATTTTGGGGATGTTACATTTTGAGTATGTCACTTAATATCATCTCTTACAAGTAATTTTTATTTTAAAAGCAGGAGTTATTTTCTTGTGTTTCTGGACTTATTTTAATTACTTATGTTCAAGCATACAGTAGCAAGCAGAGCAAGGATATAAAATTCTATGGTGCTCTCATGATGTGTTCTGAAACCTCATACAAAATCGTATTGGCTTTTAATAGTGTCTAATATAAAGATAAATGCTAGACATATCTGTAGGCCATATGATTAAATATTTATGCCTATATTAAGAAATACTGGGAAGCTTTTTATTTATTTATAATTTTGTATCTTTTCAAGTCGTATTCTAGAATCAATGTCCTACAGTCTGTTCAACTCTCAGAAGAGCTCCTAAAGGGCACAAGTACTAAAGCAGAGAAGCAGAACTCTTATCTTATTTGATAAAGCAGTCAAAAACCACCCCTATTACCCAAGAGGAGAACATCTAACCTTTCCCTGAAACAGTAGTAAGGTCATGAGTTCTGTTGTGAAATATGTATTAACTGGAGTAGATCACTTACTGGTTTCAGAGTCATAAAGGAAAAGCTATTGGCAGTGAGAAAACTGTGCAAGAGAAGATGCCTGAACAGCCCAAGTAAGCAGGTTAAAAAATTAAAAATAATGTTAAAGGAATTAATTCTGTTTAACTAACATATTTCCAAAATTAAATGTTACCATTTTAGATACATATTTCAAGCCATCTCTTTTTACTTATCGATTTAGTCTAATTAAGCCAGTTTAAATCAAAACAGCTAATAAAAGCTCAGATCCTTTGTCCTTTATTAGTTTTATTCTTAAACAGCTACAAAGCAACCCACAACCGTATGTCACATTGAATAGTCACTTGGCATATTATATATAAATAGTTCATGAATTCTATATGAGGGAAAATTTCTTCTTAAGAAATATTGGAAGAAGTTTTGTTTTTGCCTACAAGCCTAAATAATAAAACATTTTTTTCTACACCATAGTTGCAGGATTCATATCAATACAGTCGTAGCCTGTAGCCAGAAAGTAAGTAATTGAGAATAGTAGGGTTTCAATAAGGGATTTACTGTTTGTTCATACTATTTTCCATGACTACTTGACACATAATGTGACTTACTGGAATAACAAAAAAATATTGCAAATTATATTGTTAATAGGAAATGGAGTCCGATGATATTGAATATGCACATGCAAAGGATGTAGAAAGTACCCTAAGAGCCAGTGCCACAACACTGAATTAAGTGAACCCTGTGTTAGATGAAAATCTCCCTTCTTACTTAACAGGATGGGGCGGAGGAATAGCAAAAAAAATCTCAAAAATAAAAACAAAACAGAAAAAAAAACCACCAAAAAAAAGGGGGAAAAAGAAAAACAAAACAAAACA
Organism: Platysteira castanea; assembly: GCA_013397175.1. Taxonomy (NCBI): domain Eukaryota; kingdom Metazoa; phylum Chordata; class Aves; order Passeriformes; genus Platysteira; species Platysteira castanea. The sequence continues at coordinate 898,349 of VYXC01005150.1, read as the reverse complement.
AACTTGATTTTTTTTTTGTATGAGATGGCAAATTAATATTAAGTCTTCTCATACTAAATAATTAGAGGTGCATGAATTCCACTTCAAATATGAAAAACTGTAATTTTCTGTATTTTGCGTTTTTGTGACATTATTGTAGAGGATTGAGAGAGATCAACCAACAACTCTAAACATTGTAACAGTAACTTCTGATAAAATGCTCTTTTATATTAGTCTCAGCAGTCAATAGTACACAACTGTTTGCCATATATGCTGTGGGGTTTCTCTTTCACTCATAATTATTGGAGGAATAACCTCTTTGCCTATGCCATTGAAAACTAAGTTTTTGTGAAAAGGATGAAGGCATTTTTCGTAACAGTTTACACAGCTGACCGTAAACCAAGCATGGATCAGTACATCACATTCTGTAACTCCTGTGCTAAGTCTCGCATTGATTGGAGTTGACAGGGAAATGCCCATTGTTAAAACCCATTCACTGTTAGCAGAAATGTGGCGTGAAACAGCTTGAACATGTGATAGCTGCTGGCACTTTGAACGTAGTCTATTCAAATGTCAGATTAGTAAAGCAGTTTGGGGTGGGATTTTTTTGCATTGTGCTTAGCACAAGCTGGAAAAATCTAGTGCAGTGGTCATTTCCTGCTGAGTCAGAATGCTGCAAAGCTGCTCCAACGCTGCTCCAACATGAATGCAGTGGCCCACAGGAGATGGTTGCTTTCTGGTCTGTGCTGGAGAAGAGACTGCAGTGTGTTTGGAAAAGTAGAACTGATCAAAGAGCTTCTATGACATTTGTGAAGGAAAGTATTTTCAATGTGTTTTTACAACTCTTCTTTCAGAGCACGATTTATCTCTTTGGATGCTCTGCCTTTAGTTGGGTTTTTTTAGTGAATTGCTAACATTCGTGAATATGTGGTTGCTAGAAGAGATAGCACTTCAGAGTGTTTAGCACATAATATTGAATGAGGCTTAAAATCAACAACAGATCTGTAAAGATAACTGGATTATGTTACAGAAATGATTTTAGTAAATGAGATTTACCCAATATATTTCTTTAAACAGAAATCTCAACATATGGTTATTTCTATCCAAACTAGAGGAGTTGGACTCCTTCCTCTCTTTAAGAGGAAAGTCTCCCAGCTGTATTCCTGCTCTACTAATTTTGTTTCCCTCCTTTCCACCAGTTTTTGCCCATGTGGAGAAGAATAGGCATTTCTTGTGTTCCCTGCAAGTGAACCTTTGCAAGAAGTTTGTTTTTGTGGAAAGTAAGTTTCTCTGTATTTATTTGTCTATCTATATTTTTTTCCTTCTCTTATTTCCTAAATATGCTCAGCTTGTATTTAAAGGAAACTTCTAAAACTTTGAAAATATCACATGTTTGGTAGGTTCATGGATGATACCTTATGGAAGTTGCTGAGCTCATACATTCGTTTTAGGTTATATGTGAGATATGGGCAAATTCCCTTCACAGAAAAAAAAAGTGCAAGAGATGAATGATAGAAGGTTGGTTTGATGAACTGGGGAAAGATGATCTTCCTTTAGGGAAGAGAGGCACAAATTTCCCATCTACTTTGCCAGGTCAGCATGACTGAGCTCCAATATTGAGAGTTTCATCTACAAGTAATTGCTTCTGGCCTCTCATAAGAACGCTTTGTCTATCAAACGCAGTGTTTGATAGATGAGTGCAAAGAAGGGCCATAACATGTTGCACAGCCCATTCACCTTTCTTTCCATGCCTGGGAAGAAGCCTGCAGTTGCAGAGCAGTGATTAGTACAAAACTGATCAATGGCCAGTGGCCTTTTTGGGCTGATGATCCACTGCACTCTCTCTGGCCATATGTGGGGTCATACATAAGAGCTTGCTATTATTGATTCAGTCTGGTCCTGTGGGTCACCTCCTCTCACCCTCAAGGGAGGATATTCCCCCTGATTCTGGGACTGCCCTCCAGCAGTCACATGGAGCATTGCAATGACTGCTTGAGGTCTTCTGCCATCCCGGAGATGCCTCTCTGTCTTCAGCTTTTCTCCCTTTTTAGTAAAAGTTTCAAGTAGAGGAGTTCATAAGGCAGAGGACAGGTGGCACTGGGACAGAAAGAGAGGGAGTCAGAGCTCAAGCAGCAACAGGAATGATGGATTCACTCCTGCAGCACTTAGTCGGGATTCTTACAAAAGACAAGTGCTTGTTGTAGGATAACAGATATGCTTGTTCTTGAATAAGCTGCAGTGGATACTGTCATCATTGGACGTGTCTAGTAGTTCATATTTTGTTCAGAAAGCTGCTGTGTGCTGCATAACAGTCACAGGAATGAAACGTTCTGCAGTTGCATTGTGTTGATCCCATCAGATAGATTCTGTGGAAGACAGGATAGCAGGACTCTAGGTTTTGTAAAAATTAATTCATATGTTAAATGAAAGAATTATTATCTAGAAGAATTGTTTAGCTACGTGAACACTTGTCAGCCTGATTCTTTACTCAGTAAGAGATAAAGCTTTTCAAACAGATCACATGGAGTGAGTTCAGGATACCAAAACATTGAATCACAGAATAATTTGTTTTAGAAAGAATCTCCAGGAAAATCCAGTTCCATTTGCTCAAAGCACGGGTCAAGTCCAAGATAGAGTGGCCTGACCAGGGTTGTAACCAGTCAAGGATATCTGTATGGTTGCAGATTTCATTTACATCTGTCTTGACACATAGTCAATGTTTGAATACCTTGTGTACTATTTTTTTTTCTAATCTGTAATTGAAGTTTCCCTAGTTACAACTTGTGTCTCTTGGTATCAAACAAGCAGGTGAGACAAGTCTAAGTTCAGGTGAAAAACTGGACATAAGAAGCAGCTTAAAGTCATGACAAATATCAGAAATAATAAAAATTCACATAGTGCTTTAAAAATAGGCATGGGACTTCACTTTGCTCTCCAGTCACTACAGATTTTGTAATTGAAGTGAAAGAGGTTAGACTCATCATGACTGTCCCTGGATTTCAAGGTCAGAAAGAACATGCAAGTTGCAGCTCAGTATTTAAAATAGCCCTAATATTAATGGAGTATTGGAGCACATAATAGGGATATACCTTCTTGTGGCATCATAAAAAAAGTGTCTTGAAGAGGAATATACAACACGAACATGTAGACACAATCTCTTTTTTTTTTTTTTTCCTGCATAGTATTGTTTTTAACACTCAACAGGAAGAAGTATGTGAATTGTCACCTTTTTGGTGAGGGAGCAGGATTCAGAGGGGCAGTAGTTAACCTTTTCCTTTCTTTAATTCCTTATCCTGCCTGCTTCCAGTAAATACTCACCTGGGAAGCATGCAAAAGACCAGCTAGAAAGTCTTTGATATAGAGCAGAATTTGCTTGAAGGAGTAGCTGGCCATATTTCTCAAGAAATGCTTAATTTTCTCAAGAAATAGGACAAATTTGAAGCCAAATTTCTTTAAAAGCCTCAGTTTCCATGTATTTTTAATAAGTCTCTGATCAGAGAACTTTTTAGTGTATGTGATGTATATAATGGCAGGGCAGCATTAATTAAACCCAAAAAGGTGGCAGTTCCCAGGAGAGGAAAAAAGGAGCAGGAAAGTGGATATTGAGAAGGAAAAATTTACATAAGAAATCAGGAAAGCAAAAAAGACAGAGGAATCATCTAAAACCACCACAGAGCTGAGAGGGTAAAAAATGCATGAAAAGCCTTAATGGGAACTAGTGATTAAATTTTAATTCTCAAAGGAAAAGATGTATAAATAACGAATAGGAATAAGCAGCATTCACACTAAAACACATAAGGAGAAATCCAACATCTAAAGTTAGCCAAAGAAAAAACAATCAGTGATGTTTTATTACAGATGGATATTTTTTTAAAGACTCTGTGAAGTGAGAAAGATGATGAAAGTCACTCTTTCTTGTACAGTACATTATTAAAAAAAAAAATTTGAAAAAAAATTGTAGAATAGCTCATGACACCAACTACAATAGGAGGATCACTGTGCTCTGGAAATGGAGTTAATGATCCCAGTTTAACAACTGGAACATTGCTAGTCCCAGAGACTTGTTACTCCTTTTTTATTAATGTCAAATTTTGGCACTTAAAGGCAGTAAAATTGGGAAAGCATATGCAGTTTGAAAACTGATTCAGGGAGAGGTTATCCATGTCTGAATAGAATTGGTTGGAAAGTGGGTTGGGTTTTGTTAAAACCTGGAAATACTAATTAGAAAGATAAACACTAAAATATCAAGATTTTTCTAGTTGGAAGGTCATAATTTTCTATGAGAAGCAGATACATTGGGAGATTTTTGGGGGGAGATTTTTGGTTAATCAGGAATCTAGTTTTATGTTGTAGGACAATGTTTACCAGCAGTACCTTATTAGTAATCTTAATTCACCTCAGGTACAGAAGCTAAATGATTCTCCAGATGTAAAAGTCCAAAACTATCACTTTTTTGTTTGGCATCTTAATTTTTCAGCAGTTCTTTGCCTTCCTGTAGGCTGGCATGTCAGTTTTTTTGGTCCATTTTGTTGTTTATTCATCCTTTGGAAAGTTAGCATCTCGTGACATTTATATCTACCTAAAAGTCATCTAGAAGATGATATTTTAAATGAAATTAAAAGAGTTGTAGAAATTAATAAGGAAACACACAGTGTAACAAAGGATAAAGGATAAATTATAAGTTCTGTAAAAGATGTCCCTTTTGAGTCTTAGAAGATGTCTATCTTGTACACTTCGAACATTGTGAATAGTCTTATGTTTGCCTTGCTTGATGCAACATGCCACAAATATGTCCACAGTACAATTAATAAAAACAACAGTAAGGTAGAGAAGAGAACTTTTAGAGCACTAAAGATATAAATTGGAAGAGGCAGGAAAGGAGTTAATGAAGTAATTGAATGGGAAGGGGGCCATGTCTGTAACAATTCTTGGAGAAATATGTGGGTTTTTTTCACTATGTTATCATGTTATTTTCATTACTGCATTGTCTGATGGTTACATCTTTGTTTTAAAATCCGGGAGGTGAGTTTTACAAATTATGTTGTTTATAGCAGTTGTATATCCACCTCTTTCATATCTCTCCGTCTTCTGATGGATATGCAGAAATGGAAAATACTTACAGCACAACAAGAACAAGAGGCCCATGAAAGTGACTTTACTGTACCTGATGGTTGGCAGATAAAATGTATTGACAGAAGGAGCACATTGCTTAAAAGTGTTGCTTCTTGCCTTGGCCTCAAAAAAAAGAACAAAAATCTGAATGCTAGGAGTGAGTAAAAACCTCCTAATGGAAAGGGAAAGAAACCAAACATTTACTAAAACAAATAGTCAAAAAATAAGTTTCTTGAAATAGGCCGCTTTTTCATATTCAGTGTGCCTGATACTTACTGATAATACAAGAGGCAGCTGGACACAAGTGCTGACTTTGCCCATCATTTGACTGTGGCAAATTCCTTGGTACTCTAGCAGTAAAGGGATGAGTTTGAAAGCCTGCAAAATGCAGTGCTGCCCTCATTTCTGTAAGCAAGCGTGTGCCTGAATCTGGAAGAAGTTTTTGTCTTCTGGCAGATAAGAGCTGCTTTTGTGAATGCTGGTGGTTATTGATCCCCAGAGCACATACTCCCAGTTAATGTTTTGTTTATAATACGTGGACTCTTTCCTGAAGTCCTGTTACAAAATACAACAAGACATTTGTTTAAGTGAGGCAGATGGGTTTTGTGACAAAACCGCTGCGCAGAGTGGGAGTGCAGCAGTGCAAGCGTGGCACAGACCTCTCCTTAGCTGAGGTGTGAAACAGCTGTCACAGCCGTGACACCCTTGAAAACCAGAGCATCTGGTGAATGCCCTTGAGAGAGACATTAGCCTTCACCCAGCAGCCACATATCGAAGGAGGCATTTGTTGCAAGCTAAAGAACACTCATTTTTGTAATCGTATGTCCAGCAGCTGGGTGGAGAAAAAGAAATTAGCTGCTCCACAAACAGAAAAATTAACAAAGCCTAATCCAGATTTGACCTAGGTCCCCACATAATTCTTTGCAATAACCCTGGATGTCTTTCATACCCACTCCACTCCCCCAAACTCTTTATTTCCCCAGAGTATCACCAGGTTCCCCCGGGTTGCCCTCCTCTCTGGCTGAGCTACAGGCAGCATGCTGCCCATTCAGAGCAGAGGTTGGGGTGTGCCCAACCAGCCATTGCCCTCCATGATAAATGGTACTTATTACAAATATCTCTCCTCTACCCAATTGCCAGTGTTTATTTCTTTTTAGAAACTTATTTATCTTCAGTACTGTGATCCTTCTGCTTTGTTTGAAATTGGACAGCAGGTTCACAAGTTATCAGGAAAGACCAAAAGCTCCAGGTGTCAGGTCTCATTTCCTTGGGAAACCAGAGTTTAAACAAATGGTCACAGATCAGTGATTCAATTGCAGCTTGTGCTGAGAACTTCATGGGTGGAGCCAGAGCTTCAACTCTGAAATAAATCCATGCAGCATGATGTTAAGTTTTATCAGCCTGACTGCCATATAGGCCTCATGTGCCACAGGAAAAAGCTACCTTAGAGGTAGTTATAGCAAAAGAAGCTGAGCTTATAAAAAGTAGAACTTGTTTATTTCATTTGCTAAAGCTTTCCCTCTCCATTTTCCTCTCTCCCTTTCCCTTTTCTTTTCCCCTTCCCCTCTCCTTTCCTGTTTTTGTCTTTGCTTTCAAGAAAAATTCCACTTTGTCTTTTTCAGATGGGTGCCTGGCTCAGAGTAAAGGACAAGCAGTGCACAGTCCCTAACAGAAGCTGAAAATGGATGATGTCTACTGATGCTTTTCGATGATGTCATCTCCTCTTTTCCTGTTTGAGATGGGCGATAGAAAAATGTTCTGAAATAAGCCTGAGTGACCTCTTCATCCCTTGACTTCTCTTTCCACAAGTCTAAAAACCATCTGAAGAAATGATCACTCAACTACCAGAGGAGTCCGTGGAGACCCAGAGCTCAGATGAGCTTGAGTGCAAGATCTGTTACAACCGCTATAACCTGCGACAGAGAAAACCAAAAGTGCTGGAGTGTTGTCACAGAGTGTGTGCCAAATGCCTTTGCAAGATCATAGACTTCGGTGATTCCCCACAAGGAGTCATAGTGTGCCCGTTTTGCAGGTTTGAAACGTGCCTGCCAGATGATGAGGTTAGTAGTCTTCCTGATGACAACAACATCCTTCTGAATTTAGCTTGTGGGGGAAAGGGAAAGAAGTGCCTACCAGACAACCCAACAGAACTGCTGCTGACTCCCAAAAGGCTGGCATCTCTGGTTAGCCCTTCTCACACCTCTTCTAATTGCCTGGTTATAACAATCATGGAAGTACAAAGAGAAAGTCCCCAGACTCTGAACTCAACCCCCGTGGTCGAATTTTACAGGCCTACAAGTTTTGACTCTGTTGCAACTGTGTCCCACAACTGGACAGTGTGGAACTGCACATCTTTGCTCTTCCAGACCTCGATTCGGGTGCTAGTGTGGTTGCTAGGGCTGCTGTACTTTAGCTCCTTGCCTTTAGGGATTTATTTACTGGTATCGAAGAAAGTCACCCTTGGGGTTGTCTTTGTAAGCCTTGTTCCTTCGAGCCTTGTTATTCTCATGATTTATGGCTTTTGCCAGTGTGTTTGCCATGAAGTTCTAGACTGCATGTCATCTTGATAACAAATACAGTAAAATAAGATGTATTACCAGATGTGTAGCAAAGTTGATTTATCCTGTTTTTGTATTCTTTGTATTCTTATTTATTCTTATTGTCAATCCCTCTAAATGGAAGCAGTGGCCCTAGTTACGTGGTCCCTTTTGTTCCAACTGCATTTGACCCCCCTCACCCCAAGCTTTTTTTGACCTAAGAATTGGAAATAAAAATTATCTGTTGATTTTGAAGGGCTGAGTTTTAGAAAGGGATAAAGCAAAATCTCCAAACTTGGTGCCTGCTGCTGCTGCTGCTGCCATCACTGTTCAAATGAGTAGCACTTTGCTTCGGATTGCCTTGATCAAGTCAGTTCAGGCTGTAGGATTCACCCAAAAGGAAATTACTGTAGCAGACACCTTCCAGGTCCAAGTACTGCATCTCATGCTCTGGAATATCTGTTATTTATCATCCATCATCATTTATAGCAAATTAAATCACTCTATTAGTTAATATTATAAGAAGAATAAAACAAATTACCAATTTTTTTAGTTCTTGTTACAGCAAAATACTTGTGGGAAGCCAACTTTTTTTTTTTTTGAATGTTAAAAACTTGTCTCCAAAACACTTTTCCCAATGAGAAGTCCATTTTTTCTTGCCATACACCTGCAGCTCGCTGTGAAATATTCCTCCTAATGAGTACTTCTGGGGACCCAGCCACGTGTTTGCTGTTCTCCAGATGCACTTATTTCAGTGTACCCACCTTAGGCATCCCTTAGAGGGTTCAGAGCTCTGCAGATTTCTCTAGCTATGTTCTGTTATGCTTACTCTCCCTCCCAGCATTTCCACCACCACTGGTGACATTTCCATTCCACCAGTCCTAACAGATGACCAACATCATGCACGTGTTCTCTGTGGTAGGTGTGCTGGAGAATTTGGCTGATGTGACTTCAGCTCTTAAGATAGACTTTTATTCCCAACCATTAGGAAACAGATCTTCAATCACTAATACATATTTGAGAAAAAAATCTGAAATGGTTAACTGGGGTTTTGTTTGGTTGGTTTTTTGGATTTGGGATTTTGTATGTTTGTTTGTTTGTTTGTTTGTTTGTGTTCTGAGTTCACAGAGTGAGCATTGTAAGGAGATACTATGACTTTGGGAAGGTTTCTGTTTAAGGCACAGTCCTTCAAAATGTTTAATACTCTGAACTCCCCCTGTCACCACTGTGAGTTGATGGCAATCTAGATGTGGCAATTACCATGTCTCAGTTAGGGGAGGTCAGAGGAATTACTGATACTTAACCATTCCACAAATAGAACCAGGCCCTGTAAGGCTTGCTTGTTTGTTGCATGGTTTAGGCTGCTTTTTGAACTACTGGAAGAGCACAAAAAGAAGTAATATTTAATGTTTATGTGTATAACTAGGTCTAGCAACACTGCAGCTGCAAACTGGTTTTCTTGTGCGCTGCGGGGTGGACTTGAGCAGTGCAAGCCTGGTTTTTGGGCCTGGCACAAGATTTAGTCATTTCAGGACAGTGTAAAAGGAACAGGGGTTTGTTGCATGAAAATGGAATGTATGGCCTAACAATATACTCTTAGAGCAAACAGACTTTGGTAAGAGTGAAAAATGACAGTGGGAAAAGAAGAGCCTGTCAAGAGGATTTGAAGTTAAGCTGGTTCAATTTTTGTAGATGGCACAGGTGGTATCTGCAGTTTTATTCCTATTTCAAACAGAGAAAATGTGGAAATGTAAAGGTCCTGCTTTTCTTGACACTCATTTTATAGTAGTGTGTATATATGTGTGTGTATGTGCATATAGACACATATGTAAGAAGAACACTTAGATTGAAATTATAGTTTTCAAGTGTATGGAGTTACAGAGCTATGTATTGAATGCTTAAAGGAAATGTTTCAGAGTTTTCTGTAATGACAATAATTATATCTAAAATATTTTCAGAATTCCTAGAAATTACTATTCCTAAGTAATTGTTTTTAATGTTGGTGGTAAAGCACATGTCATTAGAAGAGGAATCATCTCCAGTTAGGAGACTGATCTTGACTCATCTATGAACTCATAGATGTGACTTTGACTCATCTATGAACTCATAAATTTTAAGTAGTCAACAACAATCATGTCAAAAAGAAAGAAAAATGGAAACCTATGCGGCTTTGTAGAACCTCATAACTTTGGGAAAGGATGTATTCGTAGTGTTAGGGGTTTGTATGTTTTAGGATTTGTTCAATTTGTCTGAATATAGTGTCTCTAATAAAGGGCTGACTAACAGAGGAAATAGATTTTGCAAATGTGTGATATATGTGAATTACCTCCTCACAACATACTCTACAGTGCTACCTGTTGTCTCTTCCTTTTGATTTTCAGCTGATTATCTTAGCTCCAGCACCAGGTATTTTTTGTACTGTTTTAAAACAGAGCCTAATTGTAGCAAAATTACAGTGCTATCAGTTACACATCACAGCACAGATTAATACACCTGTTGTTATACTTCTCTACTCTTCAGACTGCCAGCCCATTAAATTTATGCTGTTATTTCAGACTGTGCTACAGTACAAACCCACTCAAAGATGAAAGCGTGCAAAAGTATATTGATTGTACAGATATCCTGCCACTCAGCTAGAGCATGCTATTGCAGCTTTGGTGTCATAAAATACCTGTATGACTTACAATATGGCCATTGAGAATTGCTGGGAGATAAATCTCACTTATTTGTGGAGAAGAATGTTTGCTGTGTGACTGAGACTAGAAGAACTTCAGATATACCTCTTTCCTTATTTTTATTCTCTACCACCCTTTAGACTTTTAACTGAAAACACTTGTGTCCTCTGCAGTGGAATAACTCTGCTGAAATCAATGTAAGTGGGCTAAAATCAAGACTTGCATACTTCTCTGCCTGCTTTTCCTTACTTTTCTCTGTCTGTTTTTCTCTCCTTGGAAAGTAATGGCTGCTGGGGTTGTAAAATACTGCCTGCACACCAAGGCAATTCCCTTTCAGTGGGATTTATTCCTGCTATGCCCAGACATGACTCAACCAAGTACAAAGTACTAGAAATTCGTTTCTACAGAATTAATTTAGTCTAAATGAGATGTTTTTGTTTTGTTTTTAATTCCTGCTTATCCTATGGATGCAGACTGTATCCTCACCAGCTGCTCAATTACAGTGTGATATCGTGGTATCCCCTGAGGGCTGGGGCGGGATGATGCAGAAGCAGCTGCTGGGCACAGCATAGGAAGGATGTCCTGAGCTGGACCATCCTGTGAGCAGGACTCAGTGAGGGATGAAGCTCTGCAGGTGTGGCCTGAGCCCAGAGCCCAAGGGGCAATTAACAAAGAGTGGGTTAACAGAGTCTGTGGGTTCTTACATAGCACGTGGGGCTGGGGTTGGGCTGGCTGAGAGGCTGAGCAAAGCAGAGGGGGGTTTTTGTCTATGCCTGGGACAAAGGGGCTGTGTTTTGAATAAATATTTTGGGTTAGAGCTGCTGCTAACAGTTTAATGTTTTTCATACTGACCCTTCTGGGGTTTAAAATTAATTTGGTAGTTAAATTAATTCACATTATTACAGTTGAGTACATTTACTTTCCAAATGGCAAAGTATTGAACTTCATTCTAATTTAAACAGATCCTCAGATTTAGGCATACTCCCACTGTTATGTTAACTATTTAAAGCTACAGGACTGGCCAAAGTAAGGGCTGATGTCTTTGATTTAGCTGCATTGTGAGCTTTGGTAGGTCCTACTTTATCGATTGTAGGCCTACAAAACTGTATATGCTAGTATAAAACACTTAAAATAGACAAACTCTTGTCCTGATAACATTATTGGCAAACTTCAGGGTTGCCAGCATTTTACAGTGTATCCAAGAATAGACTTTTCCAAACTTTACCTGATTACCTGAAGATACATATAAGTTGGTCAGGGCATGATGCTGGTAATGCAAAGGTCACAGGTTCAATCCCTGTATGGACCGTTCACTTAAAAGTTGGACTCTATGATCCTTGTGGCTCCCCTCCAACTCAGACAATTCTCTGATTCTGTGCACAAGCACAGAACAGGAAAACACAGCTTTCCACCTAGGTGGCTACACTTCAACCTGAGGAACTGAGGAGGTTCGCAGGAAGGTGGATGATGTTTCTGAGGGAGTTCCTTGTTATTGAGGTACAGGACTGTTGTTTTTCTTAATTTTAGGCAGTTCTAGTGGTAGATTCAACTCACTATTCCCTTACTTTTCTGCCACCTCTCCTGAGACAAGTCTACATGGAACTGTGGATGAACAGTATATTGAAATGAAGCAATCTTTCCTACTACACTGAGTTTTCAGCCCAGTCCAGCACAGCAAGACTAATACTGGAAATATGGCAAATCACAGCCAGGATGTGAGAGTGAACAATGTGCAGAGCGGAAACAGCAGCATGTTGTTAAAACAGTTTTGGTGTCAAAGCAAGGAAAACATGTGGCTATATCCTGCCTTGTCTTGGCTGGTTCAAAATTACCAAGAGGCTGTCCCAAGCCTGAGGGTCACCATGGCTCAATACCCACCCCTGCATTGCCTCTGGGACAGTTCACTTCAGCTGAGCATCCTGATTTCTTGTACAGGAGTTCTACATCATGATTTCATCTTCCTGCATGGATGATGGGTGGAGTGAAAGGTCCACAGTGTTATACTCTTAAACATTTTGACTATCCTGAGGTTTCTCAGGGTTGGGGTTTTTTTGATTTCTTCATACTTCTACAAAGCAAGACAGTTCACTTTATTTTAAATAGAGCAGTGCCTTCAAGGATTAAAAAAAAAAATTAAAAATGTGAGGGAGAAGAACTGAGAATTTTGAAATAATTTTAAGATAATCTAAGTGATAGAGACTGTTCTGAGAGTCTATTTTTACTTTCATACTAGCAGACTAGATGTTATCCTTTGAGTGACATAAGTAAATATTTAGTGCTGGAAATTCCCAAGGGAGTTGATAAGTCTGCCAGACCTTAGGCACAAACCCTGTACTCCACTGCTTTTCTCTAAAGCACCATTCTTCCTTTTGCATCAGCTACCTTTGTCAAAAGTTGAACCATCACAGTTCACAAAGAGTTCTGGCACAAAGAATAAATCCCCAGTCTGGGGACAGTAAATCATCTTTTTAGAGACACGTGTGACAGTAGCAAAGCTTTCAGTGCTAGACCTTAAACAAAGAGATCCCGCAGTCTGAATTGCTAGCATAAATTTAATTTTAAATCAAGTTTCATTGTGCTAGGCAACTCTATAACTAGAAAACGTTTTTTTGTTTTTCTGCCTTTTGCTTGTGCTATACAAATGTGGTTTGCATTTTAAAAACTGTATTAAATCATAGAAATCAGAGATGGGTAGAAAGAAGCCTAATAAGTAATTTTATCCATTTCCTCTGCCCCTGTAAAGATGAATGCTTTGTCTAGCCTGGTTTTAAATATCTAAAGTGATGAGGCCTCCACCTCTTCCCACAAGGGACTTTTCAGCCATTTAATAGGCTTCTTTGTTAGGAAATACTTGCTGATACTGATCCCATTTTTTTCTTCTGCATAATGTAATCTCTTTCTTCCATGCCCACTATTTTAACTTTTTTGAAATCTGGGAAATGTATATTTATCCATTTCATACTGTAGCTGAATAATTCATAATCCTTGTTGTTCAAGCAACAAAAGAGATAAGCAACCAGTAGCTGAACAGCTAATACTTCAGTGAGATGGTGTACCATGTACCAGTAGATGTATTTCCTGGCAAGTCCTGCCTGACACTGCTTTCTACACTAGGGAGTGAAAAATGTCAAGTGAAACTGAAGAAATGCATCTTCCCAAGTGCATGCATGGCAATATTACTGAAATTTCAAGAGGTGCTGAGGCAAAGAGCCTACTTCTTTGGATAGAGCTTTTCTTTCTAAAAGTGAATGATTTTATTAAAAGTACGCTTTCAAAAAGCATTTGAATTTTCTTTTCATAAGCAAACCTCTAGATGAGAACCACACTGTGTCAAAACTCTTTAACTTGTTGAGAGACAAGGCTGGATTGATTGCCACTCACTGCTAAGCAGTTTTTGCTGACAGCTTAGCTCAGGAGAGAAAATTAATCCAGCATTATAGAGTTTGAAAAGATGCCTTTGCAACTGTGTCACTGGAATCAGATCTGTGCATGAAATATGACTCATGTCTTGACAACAATAACTGCATTTCTGATTTAATTACAACATATTAGATAATCCTTTGCCTCACTCAAAGGACAAGAAGGAGCAGTGAGACTGAGGAAATCCTAGGTGGACAGCTAGATTTTATGTGGTTTTGCATTAAAACATACTTAATTTAAAAAAGGGGTGCTATGATTTATGCTGACCCTGGGCCAGGTAGGATGTCTGCTGGGTCTCTCTGACCTCAGAGCAGTAGTGGGTGCGTGTAAAATGAGCAGCCCACATGGATGGTGAGCTCCTCGTGTACCTCCTAATTTATAGCAATCCGCAGTTTGGAGATCTCTTGAGATGGAAGTTGTGTCTGTATCTGTGGGTTTGATCCTTGCCTATGGATTTCTGTGGATTCCTTTCAATGTTGTGTTTAACCCACTTACAGTCTTGGCATCTATAAATTCCCACAGCATAGAGTCCCACAGTTTAATTCTATACTTTGTGGAAAAGGTCTGCTTTGTCTTAAAAACTCCTGGGATACTTGTTACATCTGCCCTACTTGTTCCAATAAGGAAAGCAGTTCTGAGGTATGATGGCACATTGTTTCCTCTATACCCCTCAGAACTTCACCTGTCCTTAGAAATGCTAATGATTTTATCCCTCATACTTCTCCTCGGCTGCGTCTTCTCCAAGCTGAACATCCTAGTCTATTTGATCTCTCCTTAGGCAGCAGGCTTTCCATGCTCACCACCAGCCACTGCACTCGCCTGAACCTTTTCTACTGCTTCTTCTTTTTTACTTTGAGGTGGGATGAAGCACTCAGAAAGAGGTTCTAATTAGTGCCATTTGTTAATAAGCCGTGTGACCACATAAGACACCTGTACTCCTATGGCCATGGAAATCACTTTGTCATTGATATTGGTCCTGACAGCACATCTGAGGTGTCACACTTGATTACTGTTAGTTTATATATCATGCATTATACAGATGTGTGTTGATAAACTTGCTAATATGTATTTATCCTGTGTGTTCTAATATCCCTGTATGAATTGTCCGGGCACATGGGTGCAGGAGACAGCAGATTCCAGAGAATATTTAATTTACTCTGGGCATAGACTGTGCGGATTTTAGCTCTATTAAGCACATGGCCTGACACTGCTGGGCTGAGCAGCCACTCATCATCTCTCTCTGCCATAGCAGTGCACCTACCTCACCCATTGCTGCAGCCATCCCGAACTACAGCCTAGAGCTTTTATTGAAAAAATACCTTCCTTTTTAAAACACCTTTTACTGAACCTTTTATTTCCTCAAGTCCTGTGGTCTTTTTCATGTCCTTCTTCCTTCATTCTAAGAAGAGGACGTGGTCTCAGATGAAATTAATAATAATCATGCTGTTTAGACAGTAAGCCCATTACATTGGGTCCTTCATGTTGCCAAGTAGGACAAAAGTTTGTGGTCTCTGCCTTCAGATGTCCCACCAGATATAAGGAGGGATCTCAGCATCTTGCTGTCCTGGGCCTCACAGAAGGCTCCTTGCAGCCCCTGGAGGTCTTCATGCTGATGCTTTTTACATCAGTGTCCCATCTTTTAGTTAGGAAAACTGAGTGACTCTAAGGAAACATTATTATTGCATTAAAACTAGATAGGGCTTATTTTCTCTCGGCAAAGAATGAAATTCTGAGGCTGACACTTTTTGTGGCACTTCCAGGGTCAGCTGCAAATCTCTAATGACTTTTTTTGGTTTGTTTTAGTAATTAAACACAATAATAAAACCACATCAGTGAGGCTGCATGAATCATGAAATTTCACAAGTAGGCGCTGAAATTGGAGGGGTGGGGGGGAGTTTTTTAAGAATATGGAGAAGAAGGCTTGATCACACAATAGGGCTTGGGTGAAGAGGGCAAACACCTGTAGATCTTCTACAACAGATTGTAGAAATAATGCAAAAAGACAGTTAGAATGTGAAGAAGGTGTGTGGATGCTCCAGTGAATTATGGACACGTTGTAAAGTGAAAGTCTTAATCCAACAAACTCAAAATACATGAAAGTTTTAATCATACATTGCTTTACTTTTTACTTTGTCACCAAAAATCCATGGGTTTGAAATTCCAGATGAAGTTCAGGCTCACCAAATGTAAAATGAGTTTTATGAGAGGAGTTTGGCTGCTGTAACTTTGCCTTCTCTAACTATCTTTTTTAGATTTATGAGGAAAAGTCATAGCGTGGGGACTTCTTTTTGTTTGTGTTTATTGCATGAGTGGAACAATGAAATGTACCATAATTTTGCAGACAAGAAAACTATGACATGGTAGCAAATGGCAAAAATATAACCATTCCTATCTGAAATAATGAAGTACTAATGTAAAAGCAACTGTTTCACTCAATAAAAATTTAATTTTTCAGTAAAGATTTGTCATGATAAGCATATTTCTTAGTGCCTGGGTTTGAAGGTCTTTCAGACTTCATTCCTGTTATTCATTGGAACAGTTTATAAAATAGACTGAAGGTGAGTATGTGGCAGTATTTCACAGTGTTTCAAACAAACAAGACAAAATATTTCTGTTCACTGCACAAGTATGTAAAGTATTCTGTGGAACGGAAGATTGCAAAAAAACCTAAAGGAAGGCTAGACAAATTTCTGGATGATCACTCAACCATGTATTTTTAAAATAAAATGACAGCACGTATGAGGGAGCATTCCAGGTAGCAGCCAGAATGTAGTTTGCAGCATGTATTTTGCATTGGAGTCCTACATTTTCTGGCCTTGCCAACTCACTGTTATTAAAAACACAGGGCTGATTCCTGGTTTAGAGAAGGATGTTCTTGCCTGGAAACCCTTAGTTCAGGTGTCTCTAAAGCCTGAGTCTGCCACTGTTTGCTGCCTTTGGAGGCTGTGAGCTGCAGGTTGTCCTTCATGTTGTCAGAGACGGGTCGGTGGAGCCTGGTCGCAGGGGACATGGATGTGATTTGCACACACATGTGCACAGGGAAATGGAGCTGCTCGGCCAACACACACTCCCCCAGCATGAATTATTCCTTCTTTTAGCAGGACTGCAAGAAGTAGGCGTCTTGTGTAACTCTGCTGGCTTCAGGTGCAGCTGGACCATAAAGCAGTGCAACTCACAGAGGTGTGGTATGTGATTTTGTAGAAGTGGGTAGAATAGGAAGATTTATTCACGTTAGCAGTATGTGGCCACTGGTGTAATTTTTATTTTGAATGGTTGAGATTTTGGTTTAGTGATGGCTAGATATAAAACTCATGCAGTGCTTATTTTTTAAACTGCAAAATCTTGCCTGCCACACTTCCTTTTTCTCTGTTAAGCTGAGAGATGGCCCAGAACTGATAAACTTTCTGATATCCAGGTCTCATGAGCCTCTAGAATTGCAAATATTTGAATCCTGGATTGTGGGCTAAACCCACTTTTAGGTGAAAGTAACCCATCCTTGGAAAAAGGTGGAGGTGTACTATCTATCCCTCTTTCTAGTGCAGAAATAAAAGCTCAGATTAAAATGTAGGCATTTGTTTTGTTCCATGGTAAATTAAAACGTGAAGTTTCTTTTCAACTTCATTTTTACCACCTCGGAATTTCATATATTTCCCCTGGTTTTTCCTAACAAAACTTGATGCATAGGTTTAGGAAATCAAGCGCAGTGCATAAACAAATCAGAGAGAATGTGATCTTCGTTTGGAAGTTTTCTGTTTCTTTACTGAACAGTACTCATAAAAGCACCATAAAAAATAAATTGGCAAAGTAGGCAGCATTGTTAGATATCCAAACTGCTGAATTTTTATCACTTAGCCAGCATTGCTGGAACCTCCAAAGAGGAAAATAAATGAAGCTTAGACCAATATTCTTGATAGTTAAGGCTAAAAGTCAGCTCTCTCCCTCCTCAAACACAGAAAATATCAGTAGCTGCTTATGCATCGCAAAGGGATGCAAACGTGCTCCTCTTGCCATTGACACATTGTTTGAAAGGTGAATTATTTGATGGTTAGTTTTGCTGGAGGCATTGGTGTTTTGACCTGGGACTAAGCCTCTGGCAGGAGCAGGGGAGTGCACCTCAGCATCACCTGGTTGTACATCCCTATGGCAACAAGGGGTGGGGAGGACTGGGAAGACTGTGACTCCCAGACCTGGAACAATCACGACGTTTAGAGATGCTTCTGGAAGGAAGGATGTTACCTGCCAGCTGCGCCTGCTTGTGTGAAACGTGAATCACGGCCGTCTCCTTGACCAAGGAGATACAGCTGAACATGTGGTGTCAGACACCTCTGGGAAATCCTACAGAGCAAACTGAGCTGGCTTCAAAGGGAGAACTGGGAGGAAGAGCCTTGTGGGTATCACAGCACCTTTTACACAGCAGCAAGGGAAGCAGCCCTGCGTTCCTGTTAACAAGAGAAATGGTGCGTTTTATTCCCAGCGCTGCGAGTGATTACCTGGTACACGTGGCTCGTGTTGCATGAAGCATTCTGTCCCTCTGCAGCGCTCTGCACTGGTGCCATGGCCCCGACTCACATTGCCTGCACAGCTTTATCCTCTGCCACACTGCACAACCATTAAAGCTGTAGGGCAGTTGCACTTGGGCATTGGCAAAGCCAGCACCTCCTCCCATCCTGTCCCCATGGCCTGTGCACACCTGGCACCGAGCACACACAGCTCCTCCTCTTCCAGACACCAGCACCATAACTCTCCTCGCCTGTCCTCTCCCAGCTCCCTCTGCCACCCCTGCCTGCCTTGCTGATGGGTGTCCTTAAGGCTGTATAGGATTGGAGCAAATCCATCTGAAATAAGAATGGTTATTCTTAGAGAAAAAAATCACTGGCGTTTTGACACATATGGAGGCTTTAGGTTTCTGGACATCATAAACTGAGGAGAGTAAGGTACATGTCCCATGTCACCTCTGCAGGTGGCTGTCCCAGCAGTCTGTGCCACATGTGCTGCTCTTCCTTGTGAGCGCACCCTCAGACTACAAGAAAAACTCCCTCAAACCTTCTTGCACACTTGTCAGTGGTGGTTTCCAAACCCAGACAGAATAAACGGGGTAACATGGATATGGTTGCTCCAGCACTTCGTTACTTGGAAAGCATAGGGCAGCATCCGTGGGGAAGCACAGGCAAGTAGGGGAGCAGGAGTGGGGGCCCCCAGAGGGGACAGTGATATGTAATAAATAGGGAAGACTCTGTGGTGGGGAGGTGAAGCTGGAAACTGAAAAGTATTCTGAAAAGACTCTTTATGCATCAGTCTTCCTTAAGGAAAATTTGTCTGTGAGCAAATGGCCCGTAAAGTTAATACCAGTGACAGGTAAAATTGGGCAGGAAAAAGTGAGACTGTCACTGGTTAGTTTGGAGGCTTTCCAGTCAGGCATGTCAGATGAGTTTTTCTTAGGCTAAAGCTGTCTCAGACTTATCAGTGGTCCTCTTCAAAAATTCAGGAAGAATAGAAGAAATATCAGGAATAAGGGAAAAGACAGGTATGTATGCTTATGTTTTTCAAAGACAAGTGGGTAGGAGCAGGGAATTAGTGACTGGTCAGTTCTCTGCAGCTCTCTGTGGTTCCCCTGATCAAGCCACTCTTACACTTGAAGGTAGGTGCAGGGCTACTCAGTGCTCCCACCATGATTGTGTCTCTGAATGACCGAAAAATTCCATATTTGTTATGGTAAGGGAAAAATCCAAGGTGAAGGTAAAAGCATAAATGGAAAAAATCTACTATAAAAAATACACTGTAGGAGTTGCATGCCTCTGAATCACCTAGGATTCTTTTAATAACCAATTATTTCAGTAAAACTGTAGTAAAAGATATTTCCTATTGACATGGGTTTTCTTCAACAGCTGCCAAGCACAAATCAAGGAGTGTTTACTTTGGTGCCTTTGTCTGACAGAGAAGGATTGTTGCTGGCAAGCACTTTATATTGTATTAAGATATCAGTCAAAACAAACAAGAATGTGAAAATTGCATTTCAAAAGTAATCCAAAGCCACCATGCAGAGCCTCAAACATTAAAGGACACAGTGAGGGTAGGTGTGTTGGTATATAAATAAGAATGGCAATATATTTTCCTCTTAAGTTCTTGATGTGAGTGAAACTCTTCTTGATCCATGGATCTATTCTTTTTGTGCAGAGAATACTGCTCAGACTTTACAATGGCAATGAGTGTTTCTCCCTGCACCCAGATATCCCAACCACCAATGTGTTTGTGCAAAAAATTTTGATAGGTAATTTAGCTGCAGGCAAGTCACAAGTAATTGCTGTTTTTCCACCACCAAATACCAGACGCAAAGGTTAGAGAAAAGGAAAAACAGCAGATCAAAGCAGTGTCATTAATATATTTAAAATCCTTTTCAGTTAACAATTTATCTACTGCATATAGCAAATAGTAAGTTAAAAACACTTCAGGTATGTAATTTCTTCTTTCAGCTTTACATAGTTTTCTTAACACATGACTGTTAAAAGAGATTTTCATTAGTGTTTTTTTTCCAGTTGTACAGGAGTGCTTTGCTGTACAACTTCACCTTTGAGTTCTTCAAGCTGACAAAAGCTTCGGTAGCTCAGTGTACCAGAAGCTCCTGCTGTTAGTCCCACTGCAGCCTTTTAAGTGCAAACCAGGGATGATAGCTCATGTTCAAAGAGCACAGACAGAGGTAGGACCAGTGATCTATCTGACCTCTGTTAGTGTGAAGTCTTTCTGGGAATGCTGCAGGCTAACATAGAGAGAACAAAAATTAAAACTGGTGTATCAAGAGTGCTCCCTAAACCAAGGGAGGGGTGTGCAGCTTCCTCGGGTGTGAAGAGCGGTACACTCCATCTGTCCTCAGGCACAGCACCACACCAAGACGTGCCTGTATGTGAAGTGCTTGATGTTACTGAAGTCACAGATGGGGTTTTCTCCTTTCTTTTCTGTGGGTGGGGGAATGAGTGTATACATCCCCTACATCTAGTGGGTGACAATGAAAACCTACCATCATGTCTTAAAAACATAAACATGTTAGATTATCATCATGTTAAAGGTGACGCAGTCAAAGACATGCATCTTGCAGCTGCAGCAGCAAGGGGTGACGAACGAAGGTGGTGGATGGGCAAGTGCGTTCCCAGAGCAGCTTGTTAGATCCCAGAAGGAGGTGCAAGGGAAGCTTTGCCTGCCACACAGGTGAGTCCTGCTCCTACCTGAAACTGCCATCATGCTGGAAAAGGAACCTAACAAACTGGTCTTGGGTAAACTTCCAATTACCATAAACCAAGGGGTGCATAAATGATAAATCTAGAAATCCAGCTGTCAGGACAGCGTCTTAGAGAAGGCAGCAGAGAGGTAATTTAGATTTGCTGAGGGGACTTGCTGTTCTAGCACGATGACCTAAGGAGTTTTCCCAAGCCTGGAAATCTCTGATGTCTGCCTCCTGACCTGTATCAGGCAGCTACAACTCAATGGACACAGGCGTGATTGGCTGAAGCCACATCATTGACCACCAGAATGGGGCAGTCTCTGAGCCAGAAGTGGTGGAAAACAGCAAGCACAAAAGCTGCAGCATGATGCAGCAACACACACGTACAAATGCTGCAATGCAAAGTGATGCAATTTAGGATCAGAGACTTGTACTGTACAAGCTGAGGCAGTAAAGCAGTGAGGGCAGCACTGTAACAGCATGATCCTCTCTGAAAGCTTCCCACTGCAGTCTCATGGGATCCATCTGACACAGGTATTCCTCTTTCCTGACCCAATCCCACATAAGAACTGGACCTTACTGATAATGGTGATCCTTAAGCCCATGCTGTCCAACCAGCTCACCTTGAAACCGGAAAGAGAAATAGTGGAGGAGAAAGGAATAAGAGACAGATTTGGGTCTTCATGGAGACAGATTTGAGTCCTGTGAGTCTTCACAGCTGAGTCCTCCTGCAGCAAGGATGGTCCCTGTAAAGCACTGAGTTTTTTATCTTTCTAAGTTACTTTGCTAAATAGGTCCACATGCCCTGCCACTTCTCTCAGGCAAACGGTGCCATGCATTGGTCAGTAGTATTGAAGGCCCATAGCAAGGTGTCAAGGTTAGCATTTCCCTGTGGAGTATTTGTTTGAATTTGGGGTTTACACAGTCTACTACATTAGGTAACCCTGCCATTGGCCTCCAGCCGTCTTTACTTTGATGAGCTCCTCTTATGCTTCTAATTTGTTGTTCAGCTTACATAATCAGTAACTTCCTGCTAAGACTGGTATCCATTGCCATCTTTCTAAAATACAATTAGAAGGTCCATAAAAGGCAGGGAATTCACAATTTTATAGAACCAGATCAGCCCTGAATCTTCACAGTAGTGTCTCCATAGGGCCTGACTGCATGTGAATAAAACTGCCCTCCTTTCATTGGATCTGTTTTGGAGAGAAGTATGGTTTACATTATAAGATTCCTGTTAGTGAAGTGACTCTAAATTCTTATTTGCCTTGCTCGGAAGGGGTTTAAAATGAGGATTGCATCCTTGTGGCTCCAAGTCAGGAAAACATTCATGTGTGTGCTGCTCTAAGAAATGGGGTAGTAGCACATGCTACTGTCAAGAATATGTTTAGGAAATTTATTTTTAGACAGAGGTGAATTTAAACAGCGTGTTAAAACCTGTCTTGAACTGGGACACAGTAAATAGCATTAACATGGCTAGATTTCCCTACTGGCATTCAGTTTACCTAAGCCATTTGAACCACTAGCAGAAGGGAAAAAAACATATGGTATCAAAACTTTGCTAGCAATGGTGTTTGTGCATACTGTAAATGTGTCATCAGTTGCCTTTTGATAGTGTTTGTAACACTGAACTGTTAATTACAGTCTTGTGTAATCTTGAATTAGTAATTACAGTTTGGTGTAAACTAACTCTTTAAAAGGATTTTTTTATTTGTACTTTTATTTTACTAAATTCACTGGTGTTGCATAAGCTTTTCATTAGTACTGGTCGCTGTTGACATCAAAATAAGTAAGTAAATTTAGCACAATACACTGATGTGCAAAACGAATCCTTCTTAATGGGTCTTTGGGGGATTTTTTAGATCATTGCTTTTTTCCCCCCTTAGGACTACAGCAGCAGTACAAAGCATCTTTACCTGCCACAGGTGCTGACTGCCTTCGTGCATTCTTGCAGCCTTCTGCTGTGTTTCCACAGCAGCAGCAATCTTCACGGTTCACACAATGAAATGATTAAGTAAACTGTCATAATATTATGATAAGATAAATCTATCTACCTGGCCACTGTTCATTTGCATTTTATAAACTATCAACAAATTTTATATGGAACATGTGAAAACAAAATGCTTTTGACAAGAGACGGAGATGATCTTGGAGTTCTTTATTAGTGTGGGTGATGGCGACAGAAGAGGTGTAAATCACTGATATACTCCTGCTCATTATGGAGATCTTTAAAGATAGTAATAGACATATTTGCAGCACTTAGCATTGTCTAAATCAGCTCAAATAGAAATCAACCCATAGATTTCTGTGACATTCTGTCTTAGGTGCTTAGCATGAAAATGATAGAGAATGAGGAGCTGAACAAAAGGTGAACCTTTCTGAATCCTGAAAGCCTGTAGATTGCAGGTTATTACAGTGTCTAAATGATAGGAAAATTTTTGATAAAAACTTTCTTCTACCTCACTGAAAAGCACAGGTCAAAAAGCAATGCTAGAGCATAGGGGATCAAAGCCAATTTAGGCTGGCTGCTTTGTTTATTTTTATGTCTTTGCATTTTCAAAATGGGTCCTAATTGTTTCTTGAAATGCTCCCACCTTTAGCATTTCAATATGCCTCTGAATTAAGTTTATTTTAAGAATTTGGTCTGGTTCATTTACCACCAAACTCCCGGATAAAAACAATGCAGGATGCAACAGTAGCTCTTTATATCTTGAACATATAATCAATACAATTCTTAGAGAGAGGAGAAGAATGCATTTTTCTAACAAAGGTGAGAGAATTCTAAACAGGGAAAACACACCAAGCTAAAAGTGAGTAAGTTTGGGCTGGGTGTTATTTTGTGGTTGCAGCTCCCTCAGAAGTGAAGAGGAGGAGTTTCATGTTACCAAACAGCAGATTCTGGTTCCATTTTAACACAAACTGCTATTTATAGCAGTTATCAAAAATGTCTACAAGGACTGGTCTTGTGTATGGGTTCAGTGATAAAATACAGGATTCAAAGGTACAGGATCTACTGAAAGAAATCACAGCTTCTTTGAACTATATTTCACGTATCATTTTAAATTACTGACTGTAAGATGCCAGTCACTGGCAAGTTTCTGTGCTCTGTGGCATCCTTGGAGTTCCAATAGTGTAACTGAGGTGAGCTTACAGTTTCTTTTCAGCACTAGGCAGAAAGCCATTGCTGTCGTTAACTTCTTGTTATTCCATCAGCTTCCATTTTTTTGTGTCACCAATATTCCTGACCCCCTGACCAACTTCTCAGAAGCTGGATGGATCCTGCCTGCTAGCAGAACACACATATGGGCCTTCAGTGCCGTCAATTATCCAGTGTGAACTGCCTGATGAAAAAACTTGTATCGATTCACCCTCTAAGAAGTCAGTTCATCAAAGTGGTTTGAACCATACTCAGACACTCTTCCAAGACAGTTTGGAGGTAACTTCATCTTGTATTTCAGATTCCCAGCTCTACCTTTATTTTTTGTTTAAATTACTTTTTTTTTTTTAATCTTACTGAAAAAAAATCGTATCACAGAGAACCCAAAGTCAATAGAAACTTTTGCAGAAACAGAAATGGGATTTGCAGGAGCACCTACACTGCAGGGAGAAGCAGTATGTGATGAAAGAGCTGGAACAGAAACCAGGGTTGTTATCTTGCATTCCTGTGTAAGGAGATGGAATCAAACTCACATAAACACCTGATGGAAAAACAACAACAAACTGAAAGAAGATGCTAATGACAGGCATAAATTCGAACCATGGTAATCTGCAGAGCTAACAAAAGCCTCATTTCTTAAATGGAAAAGAGGAAATACTTCATATAAAGACCACTGAAAAATCTGTGCAATTAGCTTCTCAGCACAGATGTTACTCAATTGAATTCAAATTAGGGAGTAACAACTCCTAAGCTTGCTAAGATTCATCTGAATTTGAAGTATAAGATTCAAATGTAGATGATCAAACAACAGCGTGATTTATCTGTTAGTTGTATCAAAAGAACGGAGCCTGGGGTTTGAATGCACACATGGCTTTAAGCCACTTCGTGCAACATGGTATTTCTTCTCTCTCTGATCATTTCTTCATCTTTCTTTTTCATTTTTTTAAAATTTTTTTTTGTGTCATGAGCAAAATACACTGCTCATTCATAAGGAGATTGCTCAAATCTCAACTTCTTTATTTCTGATTTCATTGTGTGAATGTTTTACTCAACCCCTTCCCATTCTGGACAAAGAGGAGCCATGTGGAGACTCCTGCTGTCTACTCCAGCTGGTCCTGGATCAGCCATGATCCAAGCCTTAAACTCTCCCCTCCTGCTCTGCCCTCAACTTGCCAGTCTCAGAAATGGCCAAGCATCTTCCACAAGGATGTGAACCGCTTTGATTCCTACCAAACTGACGATACAGCTTCTTCTCCCAAGATTTTGCCTTGACATAATTCTGTGTACAGAGGGCATTAGGAATGCATTAGTGTTGCAAAGTGTTCTTCCTGAGACATCTGTGGAAAGTACTTTTTAGACATACAAGGCTGTATTCTGGAATTGTAGAAAAGAAGTGTGTTTTCCCCTAAGTATTTTATTATCTGTGTAAAAAATGCTACTTCTCTTCTTTAGTATCTTAAGGGACAAATGCCTTTCCTCATGATAATTATTTATTATAAACAGAACTTCCCAGAGCATTAGAGAAGATGAGAAAACAAACTTGAACCAGATGTTAGTCACACTATTTAATGCATTATTGGAAGGTACTCAGATCTTGTGGTGATGGCTGTCATATAAAAAGCTATGCAGAATAGAAACTAGCAAGCAAGAAGCTTTCGAGTCGAAATGAAAATAGAATTAAATTGTCCAACTGTGCAGCTCTGGTAATCTATTTTCTTGTGTGTAGTCTGATAGGCTTTGCTCTATTCTCCAGAATACTTCATTGGGCCAAATTCATTTGTGTGTAACTCCACTGACTTCAACACACTCGTAGAAGAGTTTGTCTTGGTCTGTTGGATGTTGGATGTTTTACGCATGCAGCATCATTCCTAGGAGAAGACTACTTAAAGATAAAAATGTTACCTTCATTTCAAGACATGGTCCATCTTCCACTTGAGACCCAAGAGAGCAAAATAAAAATATCAACAAATTAAGAGTTGGCAATTGTCCAGGAAAATAAGTTAAAACGCTTTTTAAATTTTTTTTTCCATAGTTCCTTGAGAAACATTTCTATGCTGTTGGAGAGAAAGCTGTTTCATGAGACGGTTTTGTTTATCCTATATTTAATTCATTTCTATCTTCATGATTTAAAACCTTAAGTCAGCTACAGAGACTAATTAGGCAATGCTATAACAAGGATTAGTGAACTGTAATTATTATTTATTCAAATCAGTGGAAGAATTACCAGGGCTTATGTTAAAGACAATAGAAGCTAATGGAAGAAGAAGCAAAGAGCAAAGGAGGCCAGTGGTGCATATGGTTATAATTTAACTGCATATTGTCAACCACCCAGCAGGACAAAAGTAGCCATCTAATTGACACCCTGAAATAAGGGCCTGATGATATTGGTGTGTGAGTTATTCATTTCAACCCTAATTTTTGAACATGACCTCTTTTTAAAGAAAAATCATTGGTAAAAAATTATATATAGGGTATGATCACTAGTATTACTAGCTTGTTGATAAAGTAAAGTGCCAGGAAAAAGCTGCAGAGATATATTTGCCTGATATTTTCACTGTATTTAAAATGTGTGGTTTTTTGCTCATTCTCTGAAAGACTCCAGACTGCTTAATTGCTGCAAGTGCCCACGGCTTTTCATCTGCAGTTTTAACCCACCAGTCACTTTCCAGCTGCATTTCTAGCACTCAAAAAGCCAATTCCAGCTGCATTTTAATTTCACTGAAAAGTTTCAATGCTCCCCAAACAGAACACTGCCCAGCTGAACTGCCCAAGGGCCGCTTTCCCTTCACCCCCTTGCCTCTGAGTACGCTCCAGCTAATGAACTTGTCAGGGTTGGTGCAGTCTACCGGCACATCATGGTATAGTACCAGGGTTTAATCTAGGCAAAGATCCTGATCTAGAGATAAACTGGCTGATGCAGAACATCAGTATTAGCAGCTCAGATAAGTTCTCTGATCTAGCATGAAATGCTTTGATTCAGTTGAACAAAAACTGAACAGTTCTCATTCTGGTCAATCCAAAAATATTTCTATTTTATCCAATCGGGTAAAAATGGAGATTTTGTGAAAACTGCCTCGCATTTAGTTGTACTTTCTGGAAACGGGGCCCAATTCTACTTTGGACTCTAGGTGCTAGTAATGAAAAGAGAAGAGGTAGCCATTTAAAGCTGCAATTCCCTTTCTAGTTCTTCCCTACTCTCAAGTCTCCCAGATGCCAGATGCATTTATTTGCCTCTCTGTTAATTTTACTCCTCCAAAGTCATAGGAGATGAAGAAAGCAGGACGTGTGTGTGTAATTTCAACAACGTGTGCTTCTTGCCAAGGTAAAATCAATATGTAAAATCACCCTCTAGAGATTATTTTTCTGTTTCATAAAGAAGAGATTTGCTTGCTTTCCTCCCATGCAGCCTCAGGTCGCGCATTTCTCTAGCTTCATATGCGTACACAGGAAAGGGCACGTGGCAGGGCACAATCACAGCCTGGAAGGGTATCACAAAAGACTCGAGATGCAGACATGGCCAGGACATGACTGCATGAAGAAAAGTTCAGCATATAGGACCCTGAAGTCTCCTGTACTCCTGCAAATTTGGGGACTATCACTTGCCATAGGGATCCAAGAGCTAAAATCCTTTTCTCTCAATGAAAGCACAGCTGTCACTTTTAGGCTAGTGAGATCTTGAGGCTCCAGCAATGTATCACCACAACTATGAGATCTGAGAGATGAGTCCCTTTGCCTTCACCTCCACAAATACATTTCCTCACTGTCCATTTACTGGAACTGTGCAGTGTCTTCAGTACTAGCCTAATAATTTGTAATGATTTCCTTGCTCCTAGCAGTGTGATGGCTTCAGTTCAAACCTGAAGATACAGGTGATAAAAGTGAATGTCCAGATGGATTATATGTATTGAAAACTCAATTTTGTATTGTTAGTTTCATATAATGTGTCTGATTTTTTGTGTCTGAGCTCCAAAATGCTGCAACAAAGATGTGGTTTTGCTACATAATCTTCTTATTTGTTTTTTAAATCTTTCATTCAGATTTATGCAGATGTTCAGTCTGCAGCTATGCAAAATTTCAGATGGTTGTAGACATAGAAAACAAGATCACAAGTGTGTACATAAGCAAAATCCCTCAGCAATGCTGACTTGAAAACCTGAGCTGACTGTCCCCACTTCATCTCTGCATAGCTGGCTGATTAGCATTTGGTTTTTTAACTTACCTCTTCAAAGTACAGCAAGTGTACAGCTTGGTTCTTCTAAAGCATTTATGAGTTCATACACAGCATCTGAAATGGAATTTCAGATATCATCACACCTACCCCATCTGTCCTTGAGCTGGCGTAAAAAGAAACTGCTGATACACACTTCCACACTCAGAAAAATGTTCCTGGGTCTTACTGACAGACATTGCTCTGTTTCGACCACTGCTGTTATAAAAGCCTCTTGGAACAAAGACATCCTTTTTATTTTTGTGAAGCACTTAGAATCGTAATGTCCCTGTCTGTGACTAGGACCCTGAGATGCAACGGGAATAGAAATAATGTTGTAACACAGGCACTTGGAAAATTCTGCTCAGCTGGCTTTCTCTTGCTAGAATTTGGCTTTGCTCTTGATGAGGTCATGTGAAAGGAGCATTTATTTATTTAATCATTATTTTTGCATATGTACAAAAGGGTTCTGGAAGTGCACCCTCAGCACCTTTTACACAGCTACAAATTATCTTTATAAAAATAACACTAAAGCAAAGTGCAGAGCAGCCACTCAAAAATAAATAGTTAAAAATACACTTGGCAAATGAAAAGCTGGAATCACATTTCTATATCAGTGAGATTCTTCCACCATGACAGTCCTGTTCAGGGAAAAATGAGGGTCTTTATACTGAATCCATAGAGTCAACAGATAGAAGTCTTTCAGAGTTTGAGAACTCATTGAGTTCCAGAGCCTGAAGGCCAGATGTAAACTCCTTGGAAGGCCTTCAGATTTCAAGTGACTTTCTTGACACAGCAAAGACGGGTGGTATCAGTGTGTGTGTGAGATTCCCCTGATTTTCTGTGTTCCTATGAATCAACAAATTACACCTATTCTTCCAGCTATTCATGTCTTCAATATGATATCAAAATAAGAAGAACAAGACTCACAGTGGATATAAAATATTGAGATAATTTTCCCATCAACAGCTGTAGGAAAATAAAGACACAACAAAAAATGCTGGGTCCTTACTGGGTTAGGGTCTCTCCTAAGACAAAAATGACAGCTATTAGCTTCTGTTGCATTTCGAAGTGTTTATTTGGATTAGAGTTATATAAAAAATCTAAGTACTTCATGGAACTAGTTCTGCTGAAAGTTTTAAATCACCTTCTGGGTGATGTTCTTTGTGAACACAGCGCTGTAGCCTGGAAAGATGTAATGATTTAGTCATTTGGGCCGACTAGTTTTGTCAGGCACTGCCAACTGAGTCATCTTCATTAGGAGGACTATTTAGGATATCTTTGTTTTAAATATAAATTCTTTTGTTTTAAATATGAAGTAACTTTTTACCTTGTTTTGTTCAAAAAATGCACATACATCATTTGCTTTTACTTCAGGAGAAAAGCATACAAAGCAAAAATTTCAAACTTCTTCAGACATTCACAGTAACCTTAACAAAAGTGAGATAAATGAATAATGAGTTTCTGCTTGTCCTACTGAATTGTAGGGGCTTTTCCTTGTTGATGGAAATATATGCATAGAAGTCACCAACTATAATTTAGGAGCTTTACATCTGCAATACAGGAATGATAATAATATTTCAATTTTTCACAGCAGTGCCAAAAAGGGTATTCATTAATGTTTAGCAGGCAGAGTACATATCTACATAATATTCTCAATTAAAAGATGTAAAATGAAAGTCTTCAGTGTGTATAAACTTATACAAAGCTCTTCCAAAAGCCAGAGTACCTTGCTTCATCAGATCACCAAGTCATAACTGAAGTAATTTCATCTTTTTAAATCTGTTTTTTCATTTTGGCACTCCAGCAGCATTTCACATCAATTAGGTACTCATTTCAGCAGCTGTACCTTACGTAAATGTATTTTGATGAATGCAAAGACTACTTTCTCAGATTTTTACAAAATCAACCACCTTGAGCCCTACAGCAACAACATGGATATTCTGTAGGGTTTCTGCCAGTTCTGGAAAAGGTATTTTCTGCTGACAAGCAATTAGCTTTCTGCTATTATTAAAAATTATTCAGTGGCATTTTTGCCATCTGTTACGGTGTGTACTCTTTTTTAATGCAGTGAAATTTGACACTTAAGTGCAGGGGAAAAAATTTCTACACCTATCTCAAGGTGTATCAAAGCAGGACCTATCTCAAAAAACTAGGCACCCAGAACTGTAATCTCTTTTCACATATTGCCAAAAATGCAACGTTTCACTCACAGTTATGTCCCCAAATGACCTTACTGATGCAAAATCTTATATTGGACTGCTTTCTTCCATCTGGAAATGTTACAAAGTGTTACAACCTAGACTATTGGTCAGTAACAAAAGGAAATGTTACTTCTTCCAGCTACAGTATTAATTCATAATACCTTGAAGTTAGGGGGTGAAGTTGTGTTTTCTGAGTGATTTGCATTTTATTTGAAAAGGAATTGTGGTCTAGCAGAACCCTAAAGAAATGGGAGTTAACTCTTAGTTGGTAATTTCCTTTCTCTTTCTAAATAGTTAAGCAGTTATCTATCACAAAGATGTTTTCTTCCAGGTCTTTTGGCCTCACAGTATTTATTTTTGGAAAGCTCTAGGTGGTGTTGACATTTTAATGTTTTTCCAAATATACAGGCATTTATTTTATGTAATTTTTATGGTTATAAAGGAAATTGTATCTCAGTCCTCTTGTGAGTCACTCCAAGTGCACCTCAGCAGAGATCACTCCTTATGCCAGCTGTAGAGGAGACCACTCCCTCACTCCCTATTTTTAGATGAGTCTACAGTGCTCTGTAGAGCAACCAGTCTCAGCCCAGATGCACAGTCACTTTCTGGCATTTATGTCACCTCCCCAGGGAGTCTATGACCAGGTCTCATCTTTAAGTGATGATTAGAAGAAACAAAGCATTAGATAACATCTAGGGTATCTTAAGTAACTTATACTTGCATCTGTCTTGCCTGTGTGCCACTCCTTGGATGGACTGTCTTCTCTGAGCCCTCTCTAAGTCTGTGTGACTTCTACACAGGCAAATGACATTTCAGAAAGTACATCATGGACCTCATTGGCATTTCTCAGAGTTTGTAGAGTCACGGGTCATTCCTAAACAAATAACGCTTTCAGGCTCAGAAGGAGTTTGATTGCATGTCCTCAAGGCCATTGGGTTGGCCATGTCTTTATGGGTCTTCAGTATCAGTTAAGAGGCATCTGCCTAGAAACTAAAGTTCTCTGAATTTAAACATTGCAGTTGTCCAGAAAATATTTCCATAAGCAGCTCGGTCAATCTACAGTTCTTATGGAATGTTACACAAAAGAGAAACTCTTCACCTCCAGAATACAGAGTTTGCATTCTTCCAGGGAGGCAAAAAGAATCATTTGGATCTAACAAGAGGGTACCTTTAACAGTATCCTGCAATATATTAATAATTATCAACCATAGAGCCTTGGGTCCAGAGCCAGCCTCTAGTCTAGATGTACTAAAGACATCTGCGAACACTGGAGGCTGCTGGGAGGCAGGTCAAAGTTAACATAAGGGAAGCAATTCCCTAAACTCAACTACAGTCAAAGGTATTGCTTGTTGCCAAGGGGCAAAAAAACCCATTCAGGAGTTACAGGAAAGGAAATAAGGTTGTTTATTCCCCTTTGTCTATGTTTTTGTAAACAAGATAGTGAGTTTTCTTCTGATTCACGTCAGCAAATTTTCCTCCATCTACAGCTTTAAAATTCTTTGAGCACTGATCAGTGTTGCCCAAGAACAACAGTGTTACTTACAGTGTCAGTCATCTCTATAGCTCAGACTCTGACGGCAGATATTTAGGGCTTTTGCATCCATGTCTTGAGGTGTATACATAATTTTTAGTTTTAAGCATAAGATAAGAAACTAAGGAGGTTTAACACTAACACAGCATTAAACCATCCTTATGAGATTAAATTCAGCCAAACAAACTCCATAGTTCTAACAGAAGATAATTCTAGAAGGGAGATGTCTGGAAAGAAAGCGACAGTGAAAGAAACAAACTGATGGTGTTGAAAGCCTGTTTTGAAAGCAAACGCCCAGTTAAAGCCATTTTGCCACAGGTTTGCCCTATTCCCTAAAACTGAGTTTCCAGCTGAAATGAAAATGTGGAAAAGTCTTCAGGAACCTTTAAAAAAACCTAGAGGCCTGATGAAAATTATATATGTAGGTGCAAAGACTAACAAAAAGTGTCTGTGTGAACAACAGATTAATACTGATTCCAGTTCTCATACCTTAAAAGAAGAAAAAAGAGGAAATGATTAGCTGTAACTGGCAGCTTTGCCCCAGCGCAATCCTCTAAAACAGAGAAACAGAAAGCTGCAGACTAAAGCAGCTGGAATTGATTCTCTTGGCTTTATAATTTCTGCATATTTTCCACACAGAAATGTGTATTTTCTACTCATGTGTATACTGTACCTGCATAATGCCCAGTTGCACGTCTGGGTGCTTACAAAAGCAGTGCTAACTTCAGCAGCCCTAACCCTCAGCATAAAGGTCTTTGTCACATTGCCTCAGAGATAATCCTGTGCAATTAACACTGATTGCATGTGCCAGATTTGATTCTGAGGTGCTGTACCAAAATGGTGACAGAAAGTCACATATAGGAGCAAATACCAAGAGCTGAAGCTAACATTCTCTATTTCAGATGAGAACAGGAGTTTACAGCATTTTTAACATGGCTGAACAGAAACAGGGTGGCATTGTATCCAACCACATCAGTCTGCTTCTGCTCCAGCAGATCCCATTTTCCTTTACACTTCTTTTATGTCATATTTTTCTATTTCACATACTTCTATACTATGTTTTTTAACAATATTGGCTAATGTATTGAGAAGTTTACATTACGAGTTTCACAACACTTTTGCTAAAAACATGTGAATAGCTATTACCATGTTCGTATTATTATCATCAGAACATACCATATAACTTTATCTCTCTAACCAATAAATATGACATTAGACCTTGTTGGGAAAAACAGTAACTGCTGCACTTGAACTGATATCTTGATTTGTTTGTGTGAAAAATATGTTTTA
The DNA here is from genome assembly GCA_013397175.1 of Platysteira castanea. NCBI lineage: Eukaryota > Metazoa > Chordata > Aves > Passeriformes > Platysteira > Platysteira castanea. The sequence goes on along the minus strand of VYXC01005150.1, from coordinate 865,024 downwards.
GACCCGAATATTCTGTGCTTGCATTGCAGCATTGGCCAAAGGGGAGGCTATAGGTTTTGCTACGGTAAGACAGACCTCTTCACTATTGCTCTTCTGAGCTGTAGTGAGAAATAACAACCTTAACCTCGGTGGGGCAGGGCAATGGGAGCAGTAAGAGTGAACTTTTGCCAGCCAAAGGTTCGCTCTTAAGAATTCAACATTCTTAAGAATCCAACTGGATTTGGAACAGATAATAGTTGGAAGAATCTAGTTCAGCATTTCTTCTTGGTTGGATCCAGAAGTCAAGCCAATCTATCACAGGGTTAGATGGAAGTGTTGTCTAGGTAAGGGGTTTGAGCATTTAACCGGTAAAATGTTTTTCTCTTAAAGATGTTACAGATTCCTTTCTCTCTTGCAGGGTTTTTGGGGTTTAGGTTATTTTTCCTTTGAAAGAAAAAATTATACATACTGTGCATATTGTGTCCCCCATATAAATCAGTATATTTCATTGATACCACAGGAATGAAGACTTGGAAATTTGTTTTCCACCACCTTGGGGTCTGTCTTGCATTTTTATCTGTTTAAAGTAAGACAGCTGTCTCTTGAAGCAGAATCTTCACATTTAATACCATCAGAGTGTGTAGTATCCAAAAGGTCAGCTGTTTTTCATCCAGCTGTAACAGTAGAGACGGCTGACAAAATGGAGATATTTCTCTGCTGAGGGTTGACACCTATTTTTTAGAGGTGGAAATCAATGCAAGGCAGAGGAGAATCCATCTTTCAGTCTCTTTGGTAGAAAGCACACGAAGTTTGACCCTGAGAAATCTGGGAGTCATACAGAACCCTGAGCCTCTCTGCTCAGGTGCTGCTTAGGTGATTCCAGGGACCATGGGCTCCTTCTACATCCCACCTGTCAGAGCCACAAGGTCATCTCTGAACTTCCTATATCTCATGTCCATGTTCCCAGTGAAGGAAGGCTTGGTGGAGAAACAGGCTTCCTCTGCTCTGCTTCTGCAATGGCTTCAGCATTTATTGCAACACGGGTTAATCTAGCCCACAGAGACGGATGAGAGGATGTCACAAAGGGTCTGCCAACTGGTGCAGGACTTGTGTCTTCATTAGTTTTGCACCCGTTTCTACGGTTTTATTTTGGATTTTTTTTTCTGTGTATGAAGCTGCCTCAGACATGCCCCTTATCACAAAGGAAGTTTCTGCATAATTAATTCTCAGCATTATCATCCCACTTGATAATTAATTTATTCATTCTCTTGCTGTATAACTGTTTCTCTACTTAACTGACTGACTTTGGTAATAGGTCTCTGCATAATTGATTCATATTGCTGTTGATTCTCCCCATTTTTATTTAATATCAGAAATGATTTGCTGTATAACTGCTTCATTGCTTAACTCATTATCTACACAATTCCTTGGTATAATAATTGATTCACTGCTTAACTGTCTCACAGGATAATGAACAGCAAGTAATCGCTGTCCATTTTTCACCTCCATTTCCCTTCCCTACATCTGCCTCTTCCTTTTTTTATACGACAACCCAAATCTTGCCTGACACCCATTTTACCCCCTCAGCACAGTACAAAATGTCACAGCTACCACCATCCCCTGGCCCATATTCAGATTCCTCCAGCCCCCTTTAGTGTCCTTCCCCATTGCCCTTCCAGCTGCATCACACAGAGTCGGCACAGCTTCAGCTCTGGGTCTGTCATATATGCACAACATACTCTCAGCCTGTCTTTGTAACCTTTATGCTCTATCTCTTCTGTCCGCCTTTCACCACTTTAAGTTCATGTCTGTCCCCTCTAAGGACATTTTTACCTACTACTAACTCTTGTAATCTTTCTCTTGCACACTTACACCTGGAAGACACCTCTGGACTACTCCACAAAGCCTCTACTCTGCCTCCTCCTTAAAATCTTCCCTCAAACCCACACTTTCTGCATTGCACACAATGCCTGCTACACCAGAGGCCACTACAGTATTACTGTCCTCATATGACAGTGGTAAAACTTTAAAACTGCTGGCAACACACCCAGATTGCTCATGCATCCTTGCACACACCATCACACTGCTCCTGATCCTAATTCTCTTCACAGCCTATCATGTCCTTCTTAAAAAGCACACATAGGCTGCTGACTTTGTCTTGTATATTTGCACTGCCCTGCCTGAGATACCTGGGAAAAACTGTAAATAATAGATTCATTTCCATAAAGTTAAAAAGCCAACACACAATAATCTTTAGGAAGGAAAGATTCCACCAGTAGAGATGAGCCCCACATTCCAATCTACTCCTGCCCTTTTCACTTGCCTGGAAATTACAATTTTTTTTCCAAATCTTCTACCAGTATGAACCAGATCTCTGAGGAGCAATTAAAATGCAGCACAGAAAGTCTTGCCCGGCAATCCCACTGCAGGACTCTTTTATGGAAGAAATAAGACCAGGGCTGTGGGGACATGAGATTCTTATTTGCAGCGTATATGGTTCCCTGCATGTACAGATAAAAAATAAGTAACTCCTATGGATGATCTCCTCCCTTACTTCTGTCTTCCTGCATACAGCAGCCAAAAGCAGCTGCTGCTGCCTCTCCATGTCATGACAACAATTCCTCTTGCCTTTTTTCAGTCAAAGGTGGTGAATACATAAATATTTTGTATACAAGGTAATTCTTGGGTTAGCAGGAAGGGATATTGGTCCAAATTGTCCTCCACTGTAAAGGCACTCAGTTTTGATAGCTTTAAACACAGGTGGTATTTATCTGTTCATTCTACGGGAAAAACACATCCGATGAGAACATAGCAGGATTTAATATTCTAATATAAATGCCATTTCTTACTGCTGTCAACTATAGCACTTGAATAAATATTATACCTCCTTCCTTCAAGAAATCACAGCAGGGTTATTTCTGGCAATTGAACCAGCTTCCAGGGAGATGCACTCTGCCTGTGGTTTCTGCAAGGAGTTCGGTGCATGACCCCATTTTAAGATCTCTGGAATGGCTGTTTAGCGACTCAGAGGATCAGGTCAATTGGTTTAAACCCTGTCTGTGTCCCAAGGCTGAACTGGAGCGGCGCTGACAGGCAGCACCAGCAGCAGTTACTGCTGCCACCTATGGGTAGGATCATTTTGGCTTTATTCCTCAGCGAGCCTTTCTTCCTTGCAAGCCACATATACCTGCTCGGCGTGCATAAACAAATATAATGGAAGAAATCACATACTCATCACTGATTTGTCCCCTAAAAAGGAAACAAACTAACGAGGAAGGACTTCGCCTATGCATCCCCCAGAAAACAATCGGAGAAGATTTTGAGAACTTAAAATTATTATCTGCTGTAGATAAGGAAAACGACCGTATCTTTTTATTTTCTGCCTTCGGTGTTTTGGGTGCTGCCTTCACTTTAAAACCACTGGGGCACGCTCATCCCTGACATAACAGCACTGAAATTACTCGAAATGCACCTTATCATTTGCGTATTTATTTGAAAGGTGTTATAGCCCTTTTCTTCCATTCAACGTGGGAAAGCATTCATGCACTGGTGACTCATTCTTTTCCATCCTGGGAGGTTTTTAGCTTTTCCCATTTAGAATTAGGAACCGTTTGGGACATTCATCACCCCGGACAGCTGTTAACCCCCCTGAACTCTATACAATTACTGTGTTAAAATATTTGAAGTACCAGTACTAGTCAATGCTATTTTGGATTGGACTTGTGGTACTTTTAGCTCATTAGTCTTTCTCTGACAGTGACTAGTCCCAGACTCTTGAGGTGCAAAGTGAAGAACCTCAATAGCAGAGAATTAATGCAAGGGCACAAAAACCAGTCCCTTGCTATTATAGGGAACTGCACTGTAAAAACCCTTTCACAAGTGAACCACACACTCATCTAAGAACTGATTTCAGTATTTGATCCCTCCTGATTTCTGTGGAGCTTTTCACAAGCTGTACTGTTGAGCAGAAACCTTTTAATTTCCAATCTACATTCATTTACAGCCACTTTGCACCAAATGTTCTTTTACCAGTAATGCTCCTTCACATAAACAGTAGTTCTTTTTTCTTTTTTTTTCTAATTTTACTCTTCCATTTTGCTTACAGATGGAAACAAGAACCCCGCTCAAGCTTTGTTTTGCTTAGTTAAAAAAGCCACTTTCTTTTTAATTACCTGGGATTGAAAGGATGTTTCGCTCCCCTTAATTATCCTGTTTACACAAGGGTCTCAGTTTGAATATGGATTCATCTTTACTGTACTGAAGTGACCAGAATGGTATTTCATACGTGAAATTACATTCTACTCAAGGGTCAATGAAACTTGCCAGGTGAACCACTGAAAATATCCTACTTGATGCACCTTGGGGTTACATTTGCTTTCCTTGCAGCCACAGAACATTGGTGGGTCAACTAATACGTCTCTAAGCTCACTTTACCCTCCCTCAGTTTTCACTTAAAAGTACAGAAGATGTTGTAATTAGTCCTTATTTTGCACTTCGCATTACTTCGCCATTTCTGTTACCCTAGTTTTCAAGGACATTCACCACTTCTTCTTTCTCTGCAGATCTCACTTTTACAACCAAGGGGGTTGTAACTCCATAGATCAGTGAATGCTGTGTGCCTGCAGGGATTAAGTTTTCAGGACACGAAGCATTTGCCTCATTTATAGTCTTTAAGCAGAGTCTATCGGCTTTCAAGGGGTAATGGATAGATTAAAGCCAAGCATTAAGCAACTCAGATTCATGAAACAGCAGAAAGTTTTTTGTCCTGTCCTGTCCTGGCTTGCAACTGCACTGTTTATGCCTTTGCGTGCAGAAATTAGTCCCCAGTGCCCAGTTACTGAAGCAGGTACCTCTGAAGCTACTGTAGCCTACTGAAGGTGCCTCCAGAACTCAGTGAATCTATCTGCTGGTTAGTACACAACAATCTTCAACACAGAGGAAAATGGTCAAAAATGGGATATGGAAGATCATAGAATCATGGAATGGCTTAGGTTGGAAGGGACCTTAAAGAGCATCTAGTTACAGTCTCCCCTGCCATGGGCAGGAACATCTTCCATTAGACCAGGTTGCTCAAAGCTCCATCCAACATGGCCTCGAGCATTTCCAGGGATGGGGCATCCACAGCCTCTCTGGGAAACCTGTCCCAGTGCTTCACCACCCTCTCAGTAAAGAATTTCTTACTAATATCTAATCTAAACCAACTCTTTTGCAAGTTTAGAGCCAGTCTCCCCTGTCCTGGCACTACATGCCCTTGCAGTTAGTCTCCCCATCTTTCCTGTAGGCCCCCTTTAGGTACTGGAAGCTACTACAAGCTCTCCCTGGAGCCCTCTCTTCTTCAGGGTGAACAGTCCCAATTCTTTCAGCCTGTTCTCCTGTAGAAGTGCTGCTCCAGCCCTCTGATCATGTTCATGACTCTCCTCTGGACTCACTGCAGCAGGTCCATGTCCTTCATCTGTTGGGGACCCCCTGAGCTGGACATACTACTCCAGGTGGGTCCCACAAGAGCTGAATAGAGGGAGAGAATCACCTCCCTCAACCTGGCGACATGAGACTGGAAAGGGAAAAAAAATGAAAACGTTGATCTCTGACACAAAGATAGAAAGTCATTTGCCCTAGGAGATCTCTGTAGCTCGTGGTAGTGGCTTTGCTTTCATTAGAGAAGATGAAAAGGGGCACTGTGTGACAGCCAGCTTGTGTGGGTGCACTTGACCCTGAACGGGCAGGCTCCGGTTGCAGTTGCAGCCTCCATCTGTACAGCACTTCTTGCACACATTATCTGCCATCATGTCCAGGCACAAAAAACAACTGCAAAATGCAAACTGGCAGATGATATAAAAGAAGATACTTCAGTAGTCAAAGTTTTTGCCTTTCAATTGCCATAGCAAGTGCAGGGCTTTGAAAGGGATCACTGAAGAAAGTATCAAAGAAAATACACTGCATCAGTTTCTGAATCATCCATAGAATGAAAAGACAACTGCCTGCAGACTCACAAATGTCAGCAATTAGGGCTGTGCTACTGCCAGGCAGTGTGTGTGGAACAGCCAAGCAGATGCAGTGAACATTAGGCATATTTCTGCTTTTACTTACAATGAAAACAAACACGGCTGTGCGAGTCAGCCTGCTGATGTCCCTGACCATCAACATTGCAAGTGGTTTGAGAAACGGCTGCTCATGCAGTCTGCAAGTATAATAATATCCCTCTGATACACTGAAGTAATATTTATAGTTTATTTTGTAAAAACACCAAGCGCTTCTACTGTTCTGCTTTATCACCACAGCTGCTGGAGGGAGGTGCTGCTAAAGACCTGCTGGCCTCGTGTACATGCAGTCTCAGCTGCAGTGACACTGCTGTGCTGCTGTGACACTGCCATGTGCCACGGTAGGTCACTTACCTTGCGTTTATCCACCTGAATGATGCCATCTTCATATTGATTTGCTGTAATTATTGATTCTAGTAGGAAGAAGAAAAGGTGCTGCATGCTTTTTTCTGTGAATTTGTACCTAACAGAAAAAATATCAACTTGCTCTGAAATAAGGGCTGCCTGGAGAAAATGGCAGTGGGATGAACCAACCTCTTCTCCTATTAATTTCCTACAAATGTTGTGTCTTAACAACAGCACATAAGGAAAAAGCCTTGTTTTCCTGTATTTCCCAGAACCAAACACACAGCACAGTTGACCTACTCTAGTGCTTAGGGCAGCTGTTCAATGGTTAAGACACCAGACCCACCCAGTTGCCCCATCCCGCGCATTACTCAGTGAATTACTTCAAGCTCCGAAATCTCAGTCCCATTGCAGAGCGACAAGTTTTGTCTGAAATTGCTTGTCTGGTTTCGTGGTTTAGGGGTTACAGTGGCAGTGCTGCACTGACGGTAGGACTAGATGATCTCAAAGGTCTCTTGCAGCCTTGACGATCCTATGATCCCACGATTTCACGATTCCATGACCGCAGGAGTGTCCGTCTCCACCGCGTCGAACCCGCACCGCCCTCGCAAGCACCGCCCCGCAGAAACCCGGCCCGCCCGCACCGCTCTTCTCGCCGCGGCCGCCGCGTGAGCTGTAGAATCAATCGCCGTCGCTGGCGGCGCCACCTGCCGTGTTTGCCCGCGTCCCGGAGGCGGAAGCGGGACGGCGCCTGTGGCGGAAGTGAGACCCCGGGGCGGCGTGTGCTCAGCGATGGCATCCCAGTAGCGGCGACAGCAGCAGCGGCAGCGGTTTCCCTCCTTTCCCTCCGCTTTTCCGCCGTCGGGACCGGGTGGCGCGGCTATGGCCAAGGCCCAGGCGGCAGCGGCCGCGAGTAGCGGGGGGCGGGCGCTGCTGCTGCTGCTGTTGCGGCCGCGGCCGCG
>VYXC01005150.1:805533-857691 GCA_013397175.1 Platysteira castanea | reverse complement strand
ACTACTCGAAAGAAGGGGGTAGCAAAGGGCAGGTCGGCCTCTTCGAGACGTGGTAAGAGGACATAGCCTCAAGCTGCGCCAGGGGAGGTTTAGGTTGGACATTAGGAGGAATTTCTTCGCAGAAAAAGTGACTGGACTTTGGAATGGGCTGCCGAGGGAGGTGGTGGGGTCACCGTCACCAGAGGTGTTTAAGGAAAGACTGGACGTGGCACTCAGTGCCATGGTCTGGTTGACGAGGTGGTGTTCGGTCATAGGTTGGACTCGATGATGGCAAAGGTCTTTTCCAAGCTAATTGATTTGCGTATTCTGCCTCTTGGCGATTCACCTCATGCCCCACCTCACGTTCGTTCTGTCAGGGTGCTTTATATACTACATAACCCAGTGGAAACAACGCACTGTCTTAGACTAGCATTCAGTGTTGAAAGTATTTCCTGCAAAAACAGTAAATGGCAAATTGTGAGTGATTTTTTTTTCTAAAATGGCAAGTGATGAAGCTTCACTTCTTTAACAAAGAAGAGACAGAGTGTGTGGATTTAGCTCTCACAGCTTTGAAGTGCTCACGAGTCCCACCTGCTGAGTTGATTCCAGTAAAGGAACAGATGCAGGACCCTGTCACTTGGTGGGATTTTTCCCAGAACATTCTATTCTTAGAGAGCATCTCCTAAGGGCAGCAGTAGCATAGTGTCCTGTTTTCCAGCTCTTGCACATAGAACTTACTGGTCAAATGTCTTTTAATTTCCAAGCAAGCTGTGGTAATCTCAACACAAAGTATTTTGTCATAAGTGAAAAACATTCTGGCTAGTAAGGAAACTCCTGGAAAGCAAACATGTTGATAAAATAGTCTTTCTTAAGAAGTAACTTTGGTTTTGTTTTTTGGTTTGGGTTTTGTTTTTTTTCAGATGTGAGTGTCTCTGTGTCATCATCTTTACAAAGCAAAGAGAATGTTTCCTTACCGGGAAATAGGAGGCTTTATTTGGACACTCATGCGCTGGTATGCCTCTTGGAAGCAAATGGTAATTTGTTTGAAAAAAGTAGCTAGTTTTAATGTCTTTCAGGAGTGGTTTTTTAGTTTACAAAGTTTGTTACTTTTGCTTGACATGCAGTGTTACACCTTGATTTTGATCGATTTTTTGAGGCTAATCTATATACTAGGTAAGGACATACAGGGTTTTCTTCAACTTCAAAAAGGAAACATGAGCTTATATAACTTCATTTGGAATAATTTATTACCCTATTGGTAGTTAAAAATGCTAAGAAAAAAAATGAAATTTTAAGAACTGACAGCAAAAAACTCCAGAGTTTCAAGACAGTGGTTTAAAATGTATTAATTGGATTCCTTCATATTTAGTATATTGCACCTTGAATATGCACCAGTGTTACAATTGGATGGAACGAAGATTACTTTGTACAGTGTATCTTTTAGGATAGAGTGTAGGATACTCTATAAAATAGTATTATGCTAAAATATAGATAGGGGAATAGATTATTTTGGATTCAGTGCTGAGGTGGAAGAGGTACCCTAAGGTGAAGCTCAGTACAGCTGAAGTGACTTTTAACAGCTCTCCCTCCATTCCTAAAATGAAGAGGTCCTAGTCCCCTTCCTCCTGCCAGGTGACTTCTTTTTCCATGTGCCAGGAATTGCTTAGGAAACTCTCCAACTCTTCTGTTTGATTGATATTCTGAGACCCCTGTTTAATGAGCTGCTGGATCAGTTGAGTGAGCACAGGTCAGAGTGCCAGGAGGAGGGATAAGTGGAGAGGGAGCCTTTTGGTGGCAGTAAACTTTTATATCAGCTCAGCTTTGAAAGTGACTTGCTCTCAGCTGTGCTCTCTGATGCTGAACTGCTGGTTAGTTTGAAATAATTGTGGTTTTGCAACTGTTTCTTTTCAAAATGATTAACTCTTGTTCGTGACATTTTTACTCCTACATTTTGAGGGTGGAAAAGATGAAGGTATTTTTAGGGACAGTGTTTTACTATAGTTTCCAATATATTCCGTTTTAAAAGTTTCTGATAGGCACTCAGAAGCTGGCAGACCTAAAATCAGGGCAGTTGGCTTTGTTTTCAGTTGTTGAGTTTTGTACATCTTCAGTGGCACTGAAGTTTTATGGTATAATGAAGTAAGTATCTGCTTTTCAGAGTTAGACTTCTTGATTGCTCATGGAGGTAACCACATGTGAGAGGTGACATTCCACAGTAACTCTAGAAAACGCCCTGTTTATCCTGCTGATAGTATAATAGTGCTGTACTACGGAAGCAGTCATCCTATGTCACAGACATAGTTTTGGGGTGGGGAAACTTGCAGATACTGACTGCTCTTTTGTTAGTGCTGGATCAAGAGGTCTGTGTTTTATTATCTTTTATAACTGACATTTGTTGTAATTTGGTGCTTAGTATCAGCAAGTGGCATTTCTGTAAACTGTCCAGATTTGGATCTCTCTCTGAATGTTGCATTTTCTTTCACTTAGGGTTCACTACTCAGCAGTCGGAGGTCATTGTATCTGCATTAGTGAAAATCATGAGCACCAACCTGGATATGATTTACAAGGACATGGTCACCAAAGTACAGCAGGTTAGATCAGAGGCAATGGTGGGGTTAAAGTAAATTAAAGCCTTGTATGCCTGCTAATGAAATATGTGTCTGCTATTTATTACTGTTAGACACTGCATTTTGAAAGTTTGAAGGTAAAGAGCGAACATTCCTCTGTATCTATTGAATGGTTCATTTTGTCTTGAGTTTATCAGTTACCAAACTGTTGTGATGGACCTTGAGATTTTAGTAATGCGGGTTGGTGTGCAAACCACAAGTAGTTTTTTAGTTTCAATCTTACAGTAATATGACACAGAGTTACTGAGAAACAGGATGCCTACTTAGACAGGCATAAGAGGTGTTCACTGCATGGCTTTGAATTTCTGCATGTATTCTTTTGTAGACTTATAACAAGGAAGTACAGATCCCCTCAGTTATTTACCACCCTGTTATGTGGTACTTTTAAAATTTATTTCTATGTCGCACAGTGACATTTATGTTGTATTAGAATTGAGATGAAGTACAACCTCTGAGGCTGCTATGTGAGCCGGGGGTTTACAGCCCTAGGTCACCTTCTGAACACAAGTTGTAACTTGTTTCATAGTAACCAGGCTGCTGTGTTGAGACATGAGAAAACAGCAGCTTCTGTTTTTGTAGTGTAACAGTCTTGGCAGAAGTGTATCTCATTAAAAAGTGGGATACTGCAAAAGTGAATTTTGTGCCACTTCCCATCTAGGGAGGTTTCTGGCCATCCTTACTAGCTTTTAGATTGTAGGCAAACCAGATGTGGGAGTCCTTCCTCCTCTTGTGCTGAATTTGTTCCACGGTCACTCAGGGAATGCCATGTTGAAGGGTTCTTTTCTCCCGTGGTTAGTTGTATTTTACAATAAGCAGTGTCAGCCTCCTTCTGTGCCTAGCTTTTTTGAATGAAAGTTGTTTTGTGTTGAATTTAATGTTGCTACTCATGGTAGATGTTTTCTGAGACTGTTAGATTTGACCCTCAAGTGACTTTCTGCCATTAAGATGCGATGTGTAGGTTTGCATGGCAGCTCAGGAAGTGTGTGTGCCATCAACACTGGGCCACATGATAAATTTATACTTCCTTATAGTCTTTGATTGCACAAGGGCTTCTGCAGAAAGAGAACAAAGAAATGGAAGAAAGATTTGGAATGTTGTGGATGAGCTATTATCAAAGTATTACCTTGGTTAGATAAAACCTTAGGGAAAAACAGATTTACATGGGTGTGTATGTATAGGCATGAAGAAGAGAAAGAATATGGAAGATTCTGGTCTCTGTTTGATGAGTCCACTGAGGAGAAGAGAGAACAAGAGCAATCTGGGGACACTGAGGAGTAAGAAAAGAGGTGTCCATGCAGTGTGTTTTCTGTAGACTTTCTGTAATGGGTCCAGAACACTGACCCATTTTTTTCAGTCTTATGGTCAGGTGGCCTGGAGAGGCATCTTTAGATGCTACTTAGAAATAAGGTGCTGCAAGGTAGAATAGCATTTTGTGACAAAACTGAAGTTAAGAGTGCTGTGTCAGGTTTGTAGGGGTGTTAGTCCAGAATCAAAAGCAGGGGACTACTTATTAGAGGAAGATCTTTGGTAGAGAAGGCAGTTCGTATTTGCATGTGTGGGTAGTGTAGGATCTAGAACAATGTCTACAGACTTTTCCAACCTTGAAAGTTGCAGAGAATTTTTGTTTGTCTTCTGTCAGTTCAGTGTAATGGACTTAGAAGAGCAATTTGAGGTATCAGTGCATGATTCTGAGTAATGAGGCAGAGTGACTTCCTTGCCAGGAGAGGCAAAAAAGGAGGTAATTACAGAAGAGTATGGTTGCGCTGAGGAATTTTGGATTGAAGGCCAGCTTTCCTCATTTGGCTCAGAGACAGCTCTCCCTAATGCCTGCTATCTTAAGAATTTGATGACTTGGAAGCAAATGTTTCCTAGGCTAATAATTGAATTATTCTGATCTGTGTTAGCACTGCCAATTTTGTCAGACATTATCAATGTTCGAGCCTAATTTGCTTATTTTGTTACTGTCACTCTATCTTGCTTTCTGAAACTTGGATAATCAATCTGAAATTGCTGAATTAAAAATTTCAGGGTACCAAAATAGTCTTTCATATTTGTAGGCACAGATGAGAAAAAGCATTATAGTTGTGATATGTTCTGAGATTCTTCTTCCTTCTTTTAAAGGAAATTGCACTTCAGCAAGTAATGTCCCATATTGGTGGTGTGAAAAAGGACATGATTATTTTGGAAAAAAGTGAATTTTCAGCACTTCGTTCAGAAAACGAGGTAAAAAGCACTGGCTTGGAAAGTGCTACTCTAGAACTTGCTTTTTTTTTTTTTTTTTTTTTTTTNCCTAATGATGTAGAAAAACATCTTGTACCCAAGGAGATGACTGGGGTTAGGATGGTTTGACACCTTCATTAATGACCTTGTTGATGGAGCAGAGCAGAGGGCACCTTCAGCATGTCTGCAGATGATCCAAAGCTGAGAGCAGCATCTGATACACCAGGCAGTTGTGGTGCCATTCATGGGGACATCAGTAAGCTGGGAAAATGGGATGACAGCAATCACATGAAGTTGAACAAATGAAAATGCCCAGTCCTGCCCCTGGGAATACCCTCAGGCACAAGGACAGGTTGGGGGTGACCAAATGGAAAGCAGCTTGGCAGGAAAAGCCTAGTGGACACCAGGTTGACCATGAGCCAGTGATGAGCCCTTGTGGCAAAAGCAACCAGCGGCCTCCTGGGCTATGTTAGGAGGGCTGCCAGTGAGACACTGCTAATTTCTGCCTTGTGCTGTTGTTTGGAAGGGCACAGTACTGAGTAAACAGGCATGTGTATTCAACTATACACATACTGAGGACATAGAATAGTGCTTGGTTTGCCTGCCTTTTCATATGATGGATTATAGTCACTGTTACTGATCATGCAAATTCAGTAGATTTCTAGATTGTGTGGTTTTATATACACAATATAGTCTAAAGTCTACATTTTTTTTCGTACTCTCACAGAAAATAAAACTTGAACTCCAACAGATAAAGAAGCAAGTCATGGTAAGATACCATACCAATATAATTAAGAATTAACACCTGTCTAATTAGCTGGAAAAAATAAGAAGTGTTACTTTCAGAGCTTTATTTTCTAAGCTGTGCCTAATTGTTATGATACATATGATACTGAAATTGCTGTTGACAGTACACTGTGGGCTGCAGCAAAGGCACTTTCATGCATACTTCATTTATGGGAACAGGAAACTGTGACTAGTACAAGAGGTGAACCAAAATATAACTGAAGATATTTTTACTTTTATGTCCTTAATTCAGATTCAGAAAGTAGCTGCCATGTCACAGTTAAGGCTGAGTGAAGTTCTGCGTTTAGGCCTGCCTGTACATTAAAGATGCAGCATACATTTAAAATTACAGTACTTACTAATTGTGGGGGTTTGATTATTTGGTTTGGTGATTTTTTGTTTCTTTTTTCTCTGAAGACTTACCTGTTACCTGTCTAGAATTTAAAACAGTCAACAAATTTAACAATTTAAAATGGATTTTTAAGGCCACTAAGTTTGGGACCATTATCTTTGGTCCTATTTGTTTGGGAGCAAATGACCGTTGCAAGAAAATAGGCTTTGTGTAGAAATCCTACTCTACTTTAAAATACATGTCGCATCTATTTTTGAATTGTAACTTATTTTGTGGCTTTAGTTGCATGTAAATAAGTTCATGTAATCCACTGGTAGAGCATCACGGATCTGAGTTATCTTTTCTTAAAAGCTAGATGTCTTTATGTTTTACTTTTAACTGTAAATTTAATTCTCACAAGGGCAAGTTGTTCTATACTTGCTCATACAAAAAGACACAATGTAAAACTTCAAGGAAAAATATTTCTATTTTTTTGATTTATTAAGCTGTAATGTATTCTGTTGCAGTGACAACTAATAATAAACCAATTAAAGTTCAAAATTCAAACATAGAAATTGAGTCTAATTATTGTTAATGCTAACCTAATGAGTTGGCATTGGCCTGCTTGAGAAATGCTTACTTGGTTCTAGCAGTAGAATCTCCCAGAACATCAGCAATCATTTGCTTCTCCCACATATTCATCTGATCAGCAGTTTGCCACATGACAAACTGTCAGCTGGCTGGAATTCCTGCCAGAAGGTTGCATTAAAATGGCAGCTGTCACCAGGAAAAGCAGGACTCACTTACAGGTATTGATAAAGTCAAATGCAAGTGTATAACTTAATGGTAGTTTAAAAAAGTTAGGTGTTTAAAAATGTAATAAAAGTTTCCTGAGTTCTAAAATATCTGTAGCTTTTTCTGAAAACTCTAGGTGTAGTCATTAGAAACAGATTTTCTTCTACATTGGAAGGTGAGAAACTGCTTTGAAAGTTATTTTGAGCATCAAGATTGCTTCGTGGAAAAAATCCAACTTACAGGTGTAGCCAGACGTGTTTCTAGATATCAGAGAGAGTTACAGGGCATATGAAACATTCTCTGCATTTATAGAAGGATGTACTCTGAGTTAAGTGCTGTTCTCAGGGTTAAAAGCAATTTTTAGTTTTTGATTTTGAGATCCGATTCATACTATAGAACATCCTATTTCCCAGGTGAAGAATAGAAATACTTAATACTTCTGAAAATTATATACATTAATTGGAGATAAGCTAAATTCATGAGATATATAAATAAAGATACAATATATTTGTCTAATTCTTTCTGCTTACGATTAAACAGAAAATCTTGCTTGCTGCTTTATCAATTTTTTCCATTAGGATGAAATTACCAAAGTTCGTGCAGATAACAAGTTAAACCTAAACCTAGAGAAGAGCAGAGTAAAAGAACTGGTAAGTTTTGGTTACTTTCTTCTAGAAACATCTCAACACTGAGTAATCTCCAGATTTGGTTAAGAGCATCTTACCCGAAGAGCATTTTCATACTAACCTATCGTAACACTCAGCTTCAAGATGGTATTAATCAAGTTACTGATCCGTATGCTGGTATATGCAAGGTGCCATGTTCGGGTCTGTATGTCTTCCCTATTTTGATCTTGTTCTAATATCAGGATTAACACATTACACTTAAATATATTAGATATTTAATCTAATATGCTGCCTGGTGGGTTTTCTATTTTATTAGTATATCTCTTTCTCTATTTTCACACTGAATGAAGTTGACACATTTTGTTGAGTCATCACCAAAAATGTTTAATTTCCCTGTAACTAGTTTGTCAGGGAATACCTATTGTGGAACCAGTTGTAATTTTAATTTTAAGTTATCCTGGTTCATATTGGTTTTGAGCTTTGAAATACCTGGCAGATCTGAATTGATGTAATCTTAAATCAGGGTAATACAGATGTAAAATTAGAAGATTAACAAGTTTTTGCATTATACATAGCACTCTAAATAGAGTTCTATTCTCATAGACTTTTTTTTCAGTAGCTTTTAGGATCTCAGTGAAATGGCATTTTCTAAATTGAAGGATCTTTTAATGACTTTTTCTTTATTATTATTATTTCTTACTCAGTCCTTTTTCCCAGGTGTGTCATAAAGACATAATCTTTATCTTCAATTTATCTTCCAGGCAGTAAGAACTGTTCATGTAGATATCATTTATCTTCTGTGTGTGCCCCTAGAAGTTTTTCACAGTGATTAGTTTAGGTAACAGCTGTGTTGGTGATTCAATATAATGACTAACAGTCTGTTAGCCCGTGATAGATGCTTGAATAAAGTACAATTTGAGCAGGTAGACTTTGTTTAAACGTTAATACTTCATGCTAATATTTTAAAAAAACATCATATGAAATGTAATCATTGTGTATATCATAAGCTTTTCAATACTTCGAGCTTACAAAACCTATATGAAACCACTGCAGCAGTGATAAATTAGGCAGCAATGTTTTCTTGTATATTCACATAGCATTGTGGAATCTGGACTTTTGTCTATTGTGCAGAACACAACTTTATTTTGCCTCCCAGGAAAGGCAAACTAAGCACGTCAAGTTTCTCTTTAAAAAGTTGACCAACTTTGTAGTCTATTGTGCAACTATAATTTCATCGTTTCTATGGAAACTGCTCTTCTTTTTTTTCCTCCCCCAACCCCACCATTTAATTGCCAGCTCTGCAATGCGTGAACAGAAAAGGAAAAAGGCAGCTGAATGGGGACCAGGTTGTAGCACATATGCTGAGTTGAGAGAAAGACATAATCCAGTATTTTCTGTAGTAGGCACAGCATCATTGTTATATTTACTTCAATTGTAATATGACTAAGGACCGAATATCCAGCTTTCTGAGAATAAAACTCAGGATAACTGAAGGTTACTGTGCATTCTTACTAAGTTACTTTTCAGAAGAGAAATATTCAAAGTTGTAATTGTTTTAACTTGAAGCAATAATTAAAATGTTCTTATCCTTCATTTTTATGTGGAGTAAGTGCTGAAAGAGAATTTCTTTGTTTGTGTACATTGATGTGTGCAGTCTCATGTTTCAAACTCCAAATACTTTATCTTTTATTTTTTATAGTTTATTATTTTGTAGTTTTTTCTACTTTATTTCTCAGAGAATCCTACATTGCTTAGTGCACATCTCCTTATGCTGTGATTTATATCTTCAGTATACAGATGTGATTTAAAAACTTGAAGTACAGCACGAAAATTTGTATATATTCATGTGTTCATGCATCACAATGTCTCCAAGTTTGCTGTTAAAAAACTCAAGATATATCTGACAAAACTGATTTTTTTTCTGCACTGTGAAAGAGTGGACTTAAGGGGAAATCTCCCTCTTGAATTTCAGAGGGGAATGTTTAGCCTTGTCCTTCCTTCTTTTTTTTTATGCACTGTTTATGTTGTTACAGACGTGGTGATGGCTTGCAGTAAAAGGCCAATTTCACTGTCTTAAACCTAAGAATAAAATCCTTGGGTCTGACCTAGAGAGTTCTAGACACAAAACAAAACTTTAGGAAACATCCAGAAAGAAGCTTGTAGAATATAAATCATTCAGAAGATGTGTATTTGGCTAACTGCATCTATTTAAAGTAAAACAGACAAACTATTTCAGTCCATAAAATTACTTTAATTCTCATGGTTCTTTTGATACTGATCAGTTCATCAATGTGAGGTCCAATCCTTGCATTTCTACCCAAACATAATTTTGATTAGATTATTTTATAAATATTCTGCCATCCTGACATTTTCAAAAATGGAGATTTATATAAAATGTCTGAATTTCTTTTTCTATCCCTCTCTTCATTTTGCAGAATCTAGGGACTTTTTCATTAATTGTAGACATGCTGTTATTTATTTTTATGTAGTTTTCTACATTTGTAGCAGCCTGCTGTCTTAACTTCAGCTTGAGATCAGGCAAAAGTCCCAACAGAGCTCTAGATCTTTAAGGAGTGTTTTTCAGTACTGAGGCATTTATGTAGATTAATCTGATTTTAATGTTAAAATGAAATAAGCTTCCAGAATGAAGGAAAAATAAGGTGACTTTCCAAATGGGAATGTCAATAGATAAGGTTATTGCTGTTTAACTCAGGATTCTGAGATGGGTGCCTGATGACCTTGGTACTCTTCACTGGAGACTGGTGCTTTATCAGTTGTCTATGAATAATTTAATTGCTCCAGTAGTGGGGCAGGAACCATTATAGGTGCCAGGGTAAATCAAGCCTGTTCATGAGTCAGAAAGGTAACCTGCTTTAAAGGCATGCTTCCTTATTTTGGATTTAACTTTTCCTTGAACCCAAATAGCCATAACTTTAAAATAAGCCACAGCTTCCAATGATCCACAAACAAAAGGTTTCATGTGTGATACAAATGTTCTGTTTTTAACAAATATACCATGAAATGACAGAAGTCAGAACAATTCAAATTGTGAGTGCATACAGTGCTGGCTAAACATTTTGTTGATAGCTGAGTTTGATGTGATTTAAAAGTGTTCTCCCCTTCCTGAAGGCAGCAGATGGTTCAGTCTTGGTTGTGCTTGTATGCTCAATGGATTAGTCAGCTGTTCCAGAGTTACTGTTCAGAGTCATAGGTCCTTGTTTTTCAGAAATGCAAATCTGCCAGCCTTTCTTCCAGCTGCTTACTAATATATACAGTTTTTGTGGAAGATGAGTGTCTGAAGAACTTGTTGCACTTCACATTTCTGAAGTGTACTTTTCAAAAGGACAGCAGGTACCCTACAATGCTGTCTCCCAAGTGCTGCCACACAATAATCTTGTCCAGATTGTGTTCTACATAATTTGGAAACAAAGAAACATGCTTTTAAGTGGAAAAAAAAAAAGTTCAAGGACAGTATAATGTTTAACTTTTTTTTCTCCCCTTCTAGTATTCACTTAATGAAAGAAAACTACTTGAAATGAGGACAGAAATAGTGGAATTGGTAAGAACATAGTAGCTGATTATTACACAGCAAATCTTTTTGTACTTGTGTTACAGACCTGGTATCCTTTTTTGACTTGTTGATGTCCTTATGCACTTTACTTAAGTGTCTACAGAGTAAAAAGGCTTTCATATATGCTATTAGACCCTCTGCACGTATATATAAGCTGTTCAGTAGTCACTTTATTTTGAAACCTCGTGCATGTAGTATTTTCTGTAGATGAAATTCCACTCATAATGTGAAATTAATTCTTTCCGCCACATTCAGAGAGAAACTCATTGCTAGACTGATTTGCCTTCATTCTAGAAGAGGTTTTTACCAAGGACTACTACTTCTCTTTGTTTTCCTTCTGTAGTTTAGGGAATTATCCCTAGGAAGTCTTCTAGCAGTAAATCATTAACTGATTCACAATGTTTCAGTAGTGCTGATTTGAAACTATCAGCAACTCAGCAGCTGTTGTTCTCAGCTTACAAGCTGTATTTTTCAGTCTCTTCTGAGTACTAATTCTATCCCATATTTTTTAGCAGAAGTCCTGTCTTCTGTCATAATCAAATTCTGAATTTGTAGCTGGTTTTGTGGTAAAACTCATTACAAGACAAAGACATGCTTTTCTACAACAGAAGACCAATTCTCAGTTTTTCTAATGATTCATGAATCTCTCTGCTCCAGGATGATTATGTCATGAGAGGCTCTTAGGCTTCTCAGTAACTCTTACAGTTGAGCAGTGACTTTAGTCAGTGGACTAAATGACAGATTGAAGTTAATGTTTGTGCTGTTAGATTGAGATAAGAAGGCATCCAGTTCTGCCAGTTTCTAGATCACTTGTTAAGGAACATGTAATCACATACATTTCCTGAGTTCACCAAATTATTCAATTCCTTGGATATAATCAGCTAAGAAGAAACTTGTTCTCTTTGAATAAGGTCTGTATTAGATCAGTTGGTTAGAGCATAATGCTAGTAACACCAAGGCTGTGGGCTCCATCCCTGTACAGCCCATTCACTTCAGAGTTGGACTTATCCTTGTGGATCCCTTCCAACTCAGAATATTCTGTAACTTCTGTAAGAATGCAAATTAACATGCATTTAAGGAGGAAACAAAAATACAACTTGAAGGGATAGGTTAAATTTCTAAATAAACTAGGTGTTCAAATTGCATCATTTTGTTGCTTTGCTTTTTAGCATGCACAACAGGACCGAGCTCTGACCCAAACAGACAGAAAAATAGATACAGAAGTTGCGGATCTGAAAACAATGCTTGAATCACACAAACTCGATAATATTAAATACTTAGCAGGTAAGGAATCTGGTGGTTGTCTCTGATGGTGAAACTGCCAAACATTATTAAATGTTTGGCAAACTCTCAAGTGGCAGTATTCATAAAGGCCCTGATTAAAAAAAAATAAGCAAACAAACTTGAAATAGTCTTAGGCAAGATTAGGAGCCTTATTTCTGTACTTAACCCAGAAGTTGTTTTCTATGATTCACAACTTTATTTTGCATGGGCTTATTTCAGGTTTTTGCCCTTCTTTATATTGTTAATAATAATATGCGCAAGAAATCTAAAAGACTGCCTGTTAACATGGATCAGAAAGTTCTTCTGTGCCTGACTTAATTTATGTAAGCAGCCCGCTGCATGCCTTACTAGGATTTCTTCATCCATCTGATTGAGATCTATGCGCAAAAAGGAACATTTCAGATTTTCTGACTGATCAAGGCCACATATTCTTTAAACTTCCATATTTACACAAGTGCTTGGAGAAAATATTATGTATGTATACATTATTGTCCTATGTAACTTTAATATTTTGACATTTTACTACTGAATGCACAGTACTATTAAATGAGGTTTGCAGTAGAAAATTATTCTTCTGATTTAGATTTTCTGATTATTTTTTCACAATGGGTTTTGTCAAAAGTACAATCACATAAGCCTATTCATAGTACTGTATTTCAGACATATCCTTTAGAGAGAACCAGTAAAATGGAAAATAAAAGGTGCTTTATTAAAATGAGAGGAAATTCTTTTCCCTACCATTCCTACTCAAAACCAAGTTGAACTCCACCTGGAAGAAAAAATAATTAAAATCATTTGCGTTGTGTTTGAAGTGCTCCTGTTGCAAACAAAGGCAAAAATATTTTGTGTGTATATCTTGAAATAAAAATTTGATTTCATTTAAGCAGAAATTTTAAAATTGGAAAACTGATAAGCCTTGTTAAAAATGGCTTCCATTTATTTGTTTGCTAAATACTTGACTGTGATTTATTAATCCTGTTATTTATTTCCTCATTTTACATCTGTGACTTGCTATATTGATCTTTTTGGAATGGTAAGCCAGTAAGGGTTTCTTTAAGCCTTTTGACAGTTTACCAGCGTTCTCTTTTTCTTTCTTCTCTCCTTCTTATTTGTCCTTTTTATACTCTTCCTACCTTGTAATGGTTTGTTGTAAATGAAAAAACTTAATTTCTCACATGGGGTGGGGTGGTCATTGAATGTTTAGTGTTGTAGTAAGAGGTGTACCTAGCTTTCTGAAAAGATGTTTTGAGAGCTATTGATTTAATGTTATTTAATGTCAATATTAATGCCATTTTCCTCCCCATCTTTATTTTCTTTCAGGTTCAGTATTTACATGCCTTACTGTAGCACTGGGATTTTATCGTTTATGGATATAATCAAACACAAATTTAAAGGGACTTCTTTGTCTGAGTTTCTGGAAAAAAAGAAGTTTTTAATCATTGCCTGGATTTTAGCCAAATCTTGGCTGTTTTATTTATTTTTTTGTAAAGCAGACTGTGTTGAGAATGTAACCAAAGACGTGCCTAGAAACCAACTGTGCACATACCTTGCATAGGTTGAACCTTACCTCTGACAGGAGCACTTCTGCCGTTTCCCTCTGTTCAGAGCTGCAGGGCACCTGCTGCTGCCAAGGGTCCTGTATAGGCAAAGATGCGTTCATGCCAGCTGAGTGGGCCTGCGTGCTGTAGAGAAAAGCAATGGAATTATGTTCCATTGCCTGCTCAGACATGCTGGCCAGACTCAGTTGCATGTGTTGGACTGAAGTATTGATGATTATTGTAAAGCTGAAGCTACACATTCTGTGGCTTGGAGGCACTCTTGTATAAGTGGAGTTTGTGCTAACTGAATCATGCTTACTTCTCTCCCTCTAACACTTGTTCATACAGTTACTATGATCAAATATTTGTTTGGCTATTTTTGTAACATAGCTATCAGCTTGTTTTCCAGATGGCTGCCTAATCAGTTGTGTTCATGAACAAGTTCTGTGTAAAGATAGCAATGTTCGCTGCTAGTTTTGTTTGTAAGGTATTTGTAGAGATTTTTGTGACTAACTTGCCTTTGGTACACGTAAGTATCTGATACTCATTCCATATGCTAATTGCTAGCCTTACCACTGTAACTGGAAGTTTGAAACGCAGTAACATACACTAGTTGTGTTAATTTGTAGTTGGGTGATACAAACTGTCTCAGGTGCTGCCTTCTTGATGAAAGGGAATTGATGCTTCTAGAAAGGAAAGAGATTTTAAACAGTGGTTATGAAGCAGGCTCTCAGGCAAGAGAACTGCAGTACCAACAGTCTTCTGGGGGTTTTATTGTTTCACTTTTTTAAAAATCGTGTTGATTCTTCAAATGTGGAACTCTGATAGTGATTATAATATCTGAAGCAGTAGTGGACACCTGTAAAGATGTTTAATCCAGTTCTGAACAAACTCACGTGAATCAGGAAGCGTCACTGAAAGCAGTGAAGAAAGATGTCCAGTGTATCCAGGTATCTGTCCTTCTTCCACTGATGAAATGATTGCTTTAGCAGCAGAGCTGCCATCTGTGTTCCTTCAGTTAAGGGAAATTTCCCTTTCCTGCTTGCTCTTGGGAGGGGAGATCAGTTTATGCACTGGTGATAAATGCTGTTAATGCACAATAATGGCTTTGCTTAATGAAAGTGAAGCTTTTTGGCTACTTTGTGCCTGTACTGTAATAACCATTTAACATTTTTGTGGTTGGAAGTGCCAACTTTGATCATGTGCAAGTGCAGAGGAATAGATGGATTCTTGTAACAGTACTATGCTGGTCTGAAATAAAGAACTTTGAGTATTTCATAGAATATAGTGAGTTTTCATTCTGAAAGCAACTTTTTGATTTGAAAATGGTCTCTTCGGTTGAAGGTAAGTCACTGCTCATAGCAAGTCTTTTAAGCTAAGAATTCACAAAGTCAACAGCCCTTCCAAGACACTGAAGAGGAATAACATAAGGAAAATTATTATTGCAGACTAACTTAACAGCCCCTCTAAATTAATGAATTTATACTCAAGAATTCCACTCTTTGTTTTGAAAATTATTTTCTCTACTAAGTTACAGGATTTGACACCTTCTCAAATTAGACAAGCAATAATTCAGTTTTTAGGATGACTTTGCTATTGGTCTTATCTTCCCAAGGCAGATGGTTCTATATATGTCTGTGCAATCAGTACATGTTGGCCTGCAGGCTTGTGCATCTGACAAACAGTTGCTAAAATAACTATTTAAGACTAATTTTAAATATAGGGTCTATCCTGCTAAAAACAGTTACTGTGCAAGTAATTTTCTATTTAGGGCAGGTGGAAGGAGGAAGTGAAAGATTATAGAGCACCAACATCTTGGAATTACCAAAGTGTCAGCAAACCAGTGCTTCTTGGTGAGTGTTTAAGCAAAGAATAAAGTTAACGTGTCATTCAGGAAAAATACACTAGAAATAGAACATAATTATTATCTCCTAGCCCATAAAGTCTCCCAAGTGTTGTGTAAAAGCTTTTTACTCCCAGTCTGTGTGCATAGACACAAAATCTTCTCTCATTTCCTCTGTCTGTCTAACACTGTCTCATTTTATATAACACATGTATTTATTGGCATTCCAAAAATTAAGAAAATCCATCCATATATTTCCAAACAGAAATTTGACAGAAATTTAAACTCAAGGAATGAGCATTTCAGTACAGGTGAGAGTATGTTATAGAATCACAGAATGGTTTGGGTTGGAAGGAACCATAAAGATCATCTAGTTCCAGCCCCCCTGCCATGGACAGGGACACCTTTCATAGACTAGATTGCTCCATGCCCCATCCAGCCTGGCCTTGGACACTGCAAGGGATGGGGCATCCACAGATTCTCTGGGCAACCTGTTCTGGTGCCTCACCACCCTCACAGTAAAGAACTTCTTACTAATATCAAATCTAAACTGACCCTTTTTGAGTTTAAAGCCATCAGCCTTTGTTCTGTCAGTACCTGCCTTTGTAAAAAGTCCCTCTCCAGCTTTCATGTAGGCCCCCTTCAGGTACTGGGAGATGCTATAAGGTTTCCCCAGAGCCTTCTCTTCTCCAGGCTGAACAGCCCCATCTTTCAGCCTGTCTTCATAGGAGAAGTGCTCCAGCCCTCTGAGCATCTTCATGGCCTCTGGGCTTGCTTGAGTAGGCCTATGTCCATCTTATTTTGGGACCCCAGAGCTGGATGCAGCCCTGCAGGTGGGGTCTCACTAGAGCAGAGCAGAGAGGCAGAATCCCCTCCCTCACCCTGCTGGCCACTCTGCTTTTGATACAGCCCAGGATACAACTGACTTTCTGGTCTGCAAATGCACATCTCTTGAATGCTGAGGGTCAAATGATCACTAAAATCATAAATAAGAGCTCTAAGTTGGCCATTCTCCAAATTTGTTTCTGTAAGACTGTATCATGCTGTATATTGTTTCTATTTGGAATCAGGAGCAATTCTAAATGTACAGAGCTACTTTTCTGACTTTGATTGTTAATTTGCAGAGCTCTGTTGAAAGATATAAGTGAAAAATAAACAAGATTGTTTTACCATAAAACCACTTCAGCTGTGAAAATCCGCAGTAGCTCCCCAGTGATTCAGAAATCACAGAATGTTTGCAGTTGCAAGGGAACCCACAAGGATCATCAAGTCCAACTCTTAGGTGAGTGGTCTGGATGGGGATCAAACCCAAAACCTTGGCATTATTAGTACCATGCTCTGACCAACTGACCCAATCTCATGTATCTGCTCATTTCCTGCCTGGCATAAAAAGAAATAAAAAAGGAATAAAAGAAAAAGAATCCAGAAATTTTAGATCTCTCAGGCTCTCTCTTTAAGTCAATTTGCAAGCTGAAGCTGAGCTCCAGCCCTAATTTGCTTTCAAGAAAAGTCTATTTCTATGGTGAGCATATAAGAGTCTGTCTATACTAACAGTAGTTGTGAGTTTTTCCTGTGAATTTCCCCATTTACATAGGGATGTTCTTTAAGAATTCTTTTCCAGAGAAGGAAATTGAGAATCATCCCATTTGCTGGAAAACCTACGTTGCACCAAAACTTCTTTGTGTTTTGCAAAACAAATTGAGATCTAGAGTTCTTACAAAACCGTATTTACTATGTTAGTGGAGTATCCTGAGTTTGTCTATTTTGCTTTTCTTCTTGTTGTCAGTAAAAATCCATAAGGGAGCAGTCTCCGTTATACTGGTATGTAGTAGACAAATTGTTTGCTTCAAGTATTTTATTACTATTAAATCCCATGCAGTTTAGCCCCTTCTCTATTGGAAGTGTTGCTTGCATCATTCATTTCCCAGAATGTTGTAGAGTTGTACTTAAAACCACAAGTTGACAAATGGAAACATATTTTTAATGTAGATACGAAATCTGCTTCAATTTTACTAACCACAAATGTTTTCGTTTACTAGAATAACACTTCTCCTAGTTGTGAATGTTCACTTAAATGACCTTTCCAAAAATGGTGAAATCCTAGCTCCAAGCAGCTATTAAAAATACCTTCAAGATGTTTTGAGTCATACTGCTTTAGTGGACTTTTCTCTTCTTACTCTTGCTACCATCTGCAGACCTTGCACAGGAAAACTGGTGAGGTTTTTCATGTGGTTTGAGTTTTTTGGGTTTTTTTAATCAGCAAAGTTAGGTAAATTCCTGTAACTACTCTTGAACTACTGCAAGATGTGAACAAGACTTAATTTTGCATATCCCCACTGAGTTTTCAGGAATCAGGTAAACTACCTTTATTATGATTTCTAAAAATTATCAGGACAATTTACTATTTAACAAAACTGCTATTTAAATTCTCTTCAAGGAGTAAGTACACAGTAAAATTAATTTTTAATGGTTTAATATACTTGAAAATTATTTATTAGTTTGACAATGTTTTCCTTTTAATTGTTTTTGCTTTATTTATATGGATCTAGAATTTAAAGGTTTTTTTTATTGTTGAGGTTTCTGTTGTTGGGTGTTGTTTTCTTTTTTTTTTTTTTAATTTTAGAATAAAGATTTCTGTATAAGCAGTACATCTCCTTTAGTCTCTAAATAGAAAGTTCATTTGCAATCAAATATGTGCCTGGAGTTTTGAAGTCACTTTAATCAGAAACAAATGCATACACCCTTGGAGATAGATGGCCTGCTGTGTCTTTGTTAGGAAAGCTTCCTTTGGCTTACAATATATTTTTTACCCTATTGCCAAACATTTATAGCAGCAGTGTTGATTCTTTATTTTACACTGAAGTTCTGTGTCAGAGCAGTCACCCCTTATCCTCAACATGCAGTATTGCAACTACATAAAGATGATAGAGGAAGATAACCAGTGTTCAGATAGTATTCCTTTGAAATCTGCCCATTCCAAGGAGGAAGACTTTGGTTTCCCTGGTAGGGTGCCCAGCTGGTATTGAAAACAAAATACTGGAAATGAGTAACAAAATATTGCAGCAAATATCAACCTTGGGCCAATGTTTATCCCCGTAGTGAGGCATGTCAGTGTGGTGTACTATTCCAAATATCCCACGTCTGATACGCTCCCTGTCAAACTCTTAGTTCATTAGATTCCCCAATGTATTCTGAAGTTATATCAGCTTGATTTGAATCATGAGTAATACTACCCGTGAACAGTCTCTTCTTGTTGCATGAGTAAAAATGTAGTGAGGGAAAAAAAGAAGGGTGGTGTGCTGTTTTGATTGTGGTTTGTTTTTTCTCCCTGCGGGGAAGTGGCACATGTTCTGTGAGAACTTTAAACAGAGCTGTGTGGTTCATGAATATAACAGTGACATATTTATAGCAAGCAACTGAATTTGGTCAAATCAAGCTTGTGTACAGGGCTCCAGGGTTTGCATCAGAACCGACAGAGACAGTAACAGTTGTCTTGGCAGGGGTCGGGAAGGGAAGCAGGGCAGGTTTCTCAGCATGAAGGGAGAACTCGGCATTCATACTGCTTACACTTTAATCTCCAGCATGCTTTGGTCTTTCTCCATTGTTAGAAATCCTGTAGTCCCCTTACGCAGGACTGTTTGCAGTGCATGTTACTTCATGAATAGGCAGCTATTAAGTGAGTCACTTTTGATTGTGATTTTGTCCAGAATAATTTGTGTCAGTCCAAGTTATTCTCCTCTCTTTACCCAGGATCTATTTTCTTGTGGCAAAGGAATACTATGCTTTGTACACTTAAAAAGTTCTCCCAGTGATGCAAGAAATGAATAAATACAAAGGCCATTTCAGAAGCTCCTTTTAAAGGCTACTTACCACAACCAGATACAGATAGTGCAGGAGATTTTAAAAACCTTTTATATCACGGCTTTCAAAGAAGTAAATTCCATTGCCTCATGTTTTACATACAGAGTTTCCTTGTGTTCCTTGACTCCAGGACCAAATCTTCTCTTCTGAGCTACCAAGCTCTTCACTGAGCATTTGAGACCAAATAATGTGACAAGCATGAGCCTATTAAAAAAAATTACCTCTGCTGGTGCTCCAAAGAGACTGAGCATGCCTACTATGGATCTTGCATGTGGATTTTACATTTTTGTTCAGTGGGTTTTTTTGATGTAGTTACCTCATCTCATGTGTTACACTGCACCACCACTCAGAAGGACTGGGCTCTGGGAAGCTTTTTAAGAAGGAGCTCAAATTGTATGGAAATTGAGGGAGGGGGAGGGAGAACAAAATACAGCTAATGCTTCCAAAAGTCCATAGGAAAATTATTACAGAGATGTTAGTATTTTTATTCCCTCTAAAAAGGAACTATGTTTAAAAATAAACTGAGTTGATTTATTTCTTTAATCCTTCTAGCCACCTTCCAGTCTCTGCATTGCAGCATGCTCGTCTATGTGGATTGTTTCATTTTTAATAATCTGGTTTGGGCATACTCAAACTATGGCTCTCAAAAAAAGCTGTGCTAAGATATTACTCTTTCTTTTTACTACAGTAAAAATGCATTCAAGACTTCAGCACATTTAACCACATATTGTCTGCTGAGCTGCTTAAGCAGTTAACATGTCTTGTTTGCAACAGGGTCCCAGTTTGCCCTGAGGTATCAGACCACGCCTGACAAGCTATAAATTTGGTGATTCATAAGGTGCTGCTAACTGGGGGGTTGGGAATGTTTAAGGAAGCTAATCCTGTTTGATAAACAGTGGCAGTCATCAGCTTACAAAGCAAAAATATGCTCACTGTGAAAGGTAAATGTTTAATAGAAACCTCATCTCCATTTACTTAAAGGCCAGTTTTTTGAAAGATTTTTTTTTCTGCTGTTACCTAGCAGAAAAAAAGGGAAAAAACCATGGCTCTGTACTTGGGCACTCTTACCTCATTTTCCTTTGCAATTCCTGTCTTTGAATTTTCAATATTTCATTTTATAAATTCTTTTGGATTTTTTTTTATATGCCATTTCTAGTTTCAATGCTGTTTTCAAGCTTTCTTGTCCCTGCCAGGTTGTATAGAGATTTGGAGGAGGCAGAGGTTGTTTTTCAGTGTGTTCTTAATGAGGGATTTAATGTATTTCTTAATAAAACAGTGTTCAGTGCATTGAAATATGACCAAAGGCTCCCTTGCAAGCCTCTACTTGTTGACTGAAGTTAAAGGCTTATTTATATGGAGGTTTCGTATCAGCCTTCTGATTGATGCTTGTTTAAGTTTTTGTACGAATTGTATTTCAAGTAGCAATTTAAATATTTTTGTACACTGTTAGTACATCACCACATGCAGCAAAACCACAAGACCCTGAGGTACTCAAATATCTTTGAATAAAACAAGCCACTGGATCACATATAAACAGATATAAATACAGAGTGGGGGGGGAAATTGCAAAGTGCTAGAAGTCTGCTGTATAAATATCTAAGATAGCAAATAGATAAGAGAGTAGCAACAGTGAAAGGAAACATAAGCAAAGCCAGTCTCTTCAGTCCATAAGTGAGGGTTAAGGCATGCAGCTCCTCTTTGCTTGTGGACAAAACCCAGCAATGGAGGCAGGCAGCTGCATAACAACTGCCTTTGCAGCAAGCGTAGCTGCCTGTTCCTGTAACTGCTGGTAGCACTGTGTTAACCCAGAAATCCCTTCACTGTGAAGGTGGTGAGGCACGGATGCCCCATCCCTGGAAGTGCTCAAGGCCAGGTTGGATGGGGCATGGAGCAACCTGGTCTAGTGAAAGGTGTCCCCGTCCATGGCAGAGGTGTTGGAAACAGATGATCTTTCAGGTCCCTTCCAACCCAACCCAACCATTCTGTGATTCTAATAAAATGGAGTATTATTTTGTGTACTTTTCTGCTGTCCTGGGATGAAGCACTATATTACAAATAAGTGAAGTTTTATATAAACTGCATTAGACTTTATTACAAATAAGTGAAGTTTTATACAAACTGCATTAGACTTGGTGTGAAAATTGTAACTTAAACATGTGCTGGGGGTTGGCTGGTTTTTAGATCTTTGACCTATGTTGCTTTAGCATACTGTGTTTGAGTCCTGATTGCTAATGACCAAAGGATGATTGTTCCTTGCTAATTACCCTTACTGTAGTAACAGCTGGGCTAAGTAATGTTGTGATAGGTCTAAGTCAGAATGAGCTTTTAGCCGTGCTGGTGAGATTTCTGTAGAGAGATTAGAGAGATAGCCTATAAAAGGCCAAAACCAAGAAAAGTGAGCTGCTTCTCGAAGCACTGCCTCAGGGGGAGGAATACTTGAAATATATACAGATAATGAAAGGGAAAAGCTCAAGAAATGGTAACATTAAAGAAGGCCTAGGACCAATAGCAGGAGCAAGTTAGTTGCTAAGTTACGAGGCAATTTTGGACAGCAGCTACGTAGGCAAGGATGGTTTAACAGGTCTGTGCCGAAGTTCCCATGTTCAGAGGTTGTATGGCAGCATTACGTCAGCATCAAAACATCACACACAGAGTGCAGCAATTCTGTTGCTGGGAAAGATACCTGCATTGCCAGGGAAAAGACTGCCTTGCTTTCCACTCCACATATGGCTGGGAGAGCTGGGCAGCACCAGCCTTTATGCCTCGCTCAGTCCCACACTCAGCTGAGTCCTTCAAATTCCAGCTCCTCCTGGGATGATTATACAGGAAAATCTAGCTTTTGGGAGCAGGCAGGTAGTTCCTGACTGCTTTTCGTAGCACTTCCTACCAGCTCTGCAAGCACTTCAAACTTCTGCCCTCTCAGAAGAGATCCCAGCCTGCCTGAGGATGAGAAACAATGGCCCTTGGCATAATCTTTTCTGCAGTGGAGATGAAATAGGGCCATTGAACGATAAAAAGAGACTCTACTCTTTTGCTGGGATCCCAAGGGCTGAAAGGCTTTTCTTCCAGAATGGATTCTAGCATTCCCAAAGACAAAGGATGGTGAATTCAGTAATGAGTCCCTAGCTAGCCAGCATAATAGATTCACTCTATTTAAACCTTGTCCCAAGAGACCTATATGTGGGTTGCTTTTTTTTAATTTGTGGTCTCTGCTACCACAGAGCTCAGATTGATGGAAGTGCTCATCAAATATTTAATTGGCACTTGTGATGGAGATTGATAAATATGGCTAAGTAGAGCTGTGTATTACAGACTTTGTTCCTTGCACTGATGCTGTGGACTGACACAGGCTGTTGCCAGAATCTTGATTTCATTCTTTTCGGTATGTGATAAATGTTAGTCAGCTAGACAGACTTATGAAGCCACATTTGACCTGTATGACAATTATGATTCTTTGAGCTCTTTCCTAGTACATCCAATTTAATTTACTGTGGATTGCTACCTCCACTCATTTGGGGAGCTGTTCAAATAATACAAAGGAAAGAATACTTGGAAATGTAAAAGGAAAATCACACAAAAAGCATAGCTTTATCACAAGTAGATTGTGCCAGACTAACGTGGCAGCTTTCTTTGGTAATAACTGAGTAACAGACTTTCTAGACCAAAGAAACACAGTGGATCTAATAGATCTTGACTACAGGTTCCACATAATCTAACTCGAAGGAGACACAAAGATAATGCTGTTAAGAAGTTACCTCGTGATGGCATGACAAAAAGAGTTCTGTTCACTGCTGTTCAAGAAGGACCAATTCAAACTGTAAGTGTTCTGAAGAAGGGCTACCAGGCTGTTCAGAAATATGATTCATTTACCATAACAAATGAAAACTGAAGTCAAGCTGACTCTGGGAATGCTCTCACGAGTGCTATGTTAGTAGCAACATAAGAAAAAGGAAAGAATTATTTAAGGTGAAGGACACAGACTTATCACAAGTACACTTAGGGTGGAAATTATATATTCCTGACCATCAGAGAACTCAGGGTTTGGATTAGGAGTCCAGTAGAAGCAGCAAGAAGAGCTGTGGTTGGAAAATTTGTGTGAACCAACAGTCACATTATACTGTGTCGTGCTTCTGTTAGCGAAGATAGGACTCCACAGGGAACTTACCCCTACTGTAGGTTTATATAAACACTGGAAGAAAATGCTTTTTATTTTTTGGCTATCTGGAAACTTTTACCAGAGCTGTAATACAACATTGTATCCACTGGTTCAAATGTCAGGACTATGTCAGCATTTTTTTACAGTAACTTCAGTAGATCAAAAAATACATGTCATGCCCTAGTGTTCAATGAGTATGAAAAATGTGATTTTTAAAGGCTTGGGGTTTTTTTAGTCTTCTAATCTTCTGCCAATGCGTCTGAGATAATTTACTATAAAACTCAAGACATCGCTAATGGGCTATTCCCCTCAGTATAGCATGAGTTTGAAAGGGGAAATATCTAGATTCTTAAGTGTGCTACGCCTCATTTTGATCTTAAAATGATCTTTTAAATTTCTTTAGAGATATTTTTTATATATATGTACATCTAATTACAGCTAAAGACAATTTGTCCTTCAATTATCCTCCCTTCCTGCTAGGTTCTCAGCAGTTGAATGAGCCCAGAGAGTCTTTAGCCTGGGTGCTCTCTGCCTCACCACACCTTGACAGATCCTCTCTCCTGCTCCCAGAAGTCCAAAGGTGAAAAAGGGTAAATGTGTGTGAAGTGTCTATGTGTGTGTGTGAGTAAATAAATAAATAAATAAATAAATAAATAAGTATGCACACACATGCAGGGAGGGCAGGGAAGGACACATCTGCCCTGTTTTACATTCATTGTGTCCAGCCTTAGTATTAAAACAGAGTTATTTCTGAACACACAGCCCTGGTTTAAAAAAAGGAGTTTCCCACACTGCTGTGAAAAGTCATTTCTGGGAGTGTCAGAATCCAAGGCTCACAAGCAATTTGGTTGTTTTACAGTCTTCTTGATCTCCCTCTATGATTTGCATGTTCCGTTCCTTATTCAACCCGAAACTGCAGACGCCACAGCCTTAGCCTTGCCCCACTTCAGTCTGGGCACCTCCAAGGGGTACCTCTGCTGCTCCCCACTGTCCTGGTCCTGCACAGCCTCTTGCTGGAGATCTGGGGTGCAATTCCAACAGCTGGCCTCAGCCCTACTAAGGCTGATGGGAAGTTGCAGGCATTTTGAGAACACATGAAATGCCTTTTCTTGTGTCTTGATGACACAAGTAACCTCTGCTCCTTTTCCGTTCACCAACTCCAACTGCTGGTCACCATCCAGCTCTCCGATGTTGCAACACTGCATTGCAAGCCTCTGTGTTCTCATCCTTTGTTCTGAAGCCCCGCTCCTGCTGGCAACACCGTGTTTTGCCTTTGGCAAAATGACACACATCTGCTGCTCCTCAAGGGCTGTCTGTCATCCTGCCCTCCTCCACCAATAAAAGAGTTGCCCTAATCGAGATTTTCGGGTGTAATGAGAAGAGGAAATTAAGTGATTTGGGAGGTCCAAGCATTTAGCTTGCCTGTCCTCTGTTATTTACTTATTTTTTTAGTTTTCCTGAGGAGAAGTATATAAAGTCCTTTAAAGCAGGTTCTTAGTTGGCAGCTTGGTGAAGGAGCAGTGGGAGTGTGTATTAAAGAAACTGGAATAAACAACAAAACCAAAACATAAGGTCACAATTCAAGCAAATAAGCCAGAGGGAACACTAGGAGCAGACGATGTTTATTGCTCAATATAGTCTAAAGTCCAGGCAGTGTGAGAATGCAGTCCAATGGAGCTCTCCTGAAGCTGGGAATGGAGAGGTGCACAGAGAGCAGGCCACAGAGGAGGCAGCATGTTTTTCTTTGAAAAGGGTCAATAATGATTGTGCAGTAGGCTGGAAATATTTAGTCATATAAAAGGTGTCAGTGCTAGCAGCAGAATAGAAGCTTTCACACATTTCTTTATTAAAAAAAATGAATCAGACATTAACTGTTAGTGTGAGACAGCAGGTCAGTCACCATTTCTTACACAAACTATTGCAGCTGAAAATGACTGTGGGAAAACTTCCTAATTAGCCCTGTTGGGGGTTTTGTTTTTTAAGAAGAGAAAAGCAGCTGAACTTCTGAATCTAGTTTCCTGTGGAAACAAAGCTTACACAATCAGTGTTTGTCCTGTACCTAATAATTTTTGTAACCCTCTGGCAAATCAGGTTTTGACTAAAGTTGAAAGAGTGATAGTGTTGGACATGATTATGTTTTTTTAAACATTTTGTGAAGTCTGGCAGCAGGATAAGGGACAGAGTCAAGTTACTGCCCTGAGTGAAGAAAAGGCTCTCAGCCATTATGGGTTGGTCCCAGCCAGCTGGCCAGGCAGCACACACGTGCCGACAGTGTGTATATTTGTAGCTCCAGACCAGCCCCAGTTTGTTGTCTCTTGGTAGTGGCAGGGTGATTGGAGGCATGAGGAGAGCTGGGATTATTGTGGTGAAGAGAAAGAGATGTGGGACAAAGGACTCAAATCCGTAGGAAATCAGGCTTCGTTAGCTGTGCTGCTCAGGAACAACATGTTTGTCTAACAATAGCTTTCTGCCCAAGCACATACGTCAGAGCCAGATTAGATTTCTATTTGCATACCTCCTTACCTTTCTCAGGAATGCCTCTGGCATAAAACTCCTCAATTTCTCTTTCTTCCTTAAGGCATGGGTCTCCTGGAAAGTAACTGTAAAAGTTGCGTCTTATTTCTTAATAGATTTATTACTTTGTTTACCTAAAGTCAGATGAACTGGGTTTAATAACCACATCAAATGTTTGCTGCTTTTTTTTTAATCCTCTTGGCTCTTCAGAAATAACAGAGAGAGCAAATGAGCTGGATGCAATTACATTTTGTGCACACACGCTGAGATCAGAACCTGAAGACAGCATTGTTGTGCAATGTAAACAAGGCATAAACTTATCCTACTGAACCCCAGTAGCTAGTGATCTGTGAGGGAAAAAATCCAATGGATTTTTAAAGCATAGGGATGAGCCTGTAGTACTGACAGGAAGAACAGGATTATTTTGTTTTCTTTAGAACTGAACACATTTTATACTTACTTGTTGAAACAATAAGCATGGAAAAAACCCACAAGAAAACTTCAACAGCCACAGTACAAAAGAATGCTGTAGTATCCAAGGGAGTTTTTAATCTGCAGGGAGAGAGAAGAGGAGCTGTGCTTTTCTTCCCGTCTTATGTAGTCTCAGGTCTGCATTATGCTCATCATAATGATATCAGTGTTTCTAAATTAAAGTGGCAATGCCTAGATTCCACAGGGATGTGTGTCACAGAAATGCATGTGCTAGTAATTAAAACAGAGTGTTCAAATATTGTTTCATATTCAGACAAGAACCTTTTTATGCAGTTGTGTAATAAAAAAAAAAAAGGAAGCTAGAGCCAAACTGAGGGCAGCATTAATACACTGCACAGTCGCTGACACAACATGAGACCTTGTGCACTATTGTTGCCACCAGCCACACTGAAGAAGTGTTTTCAAATACTAGGCAGCATTTCAGAAAGTTTTTATGGAAGTCCATTCAAAACCCAGCTCTATGTTCCCACTGCTAAGTAACCACTTGGAAAATTCACTCCAAAGAACGACTCATCACCTAGAAAGCAAATGAGATACAACTACAGTGAAACAGATACTACTTTAGTAGATCCTACCACTAGACTACTCAGTATGCAGCCATCAGTATTTGCATTTTCAGGGGCAAGTATTTGGTGCTTCAGGGGGGAAAAAAAAGGCACGAAGAGGCAACTGGGCTGTGCTGAACTGCATGGGGTAGGGGATAGCCCTTCCTGATCCCCCCATGGACAACAGGTTTGTGAAAAGAAATACAGAGCAATTACCCTAATCACAGTCTTAGCAAATGCAATTAATGATCAAACAGTTTTCCAACGTTTTGGCAAATCCTGTCTTAGTGTTATTTGCCTTGAATTCCTCCCACCGCAATAAGCGGTGTAAGTTGACAAAATGCAAATTCAAAAAGCACTGCCTTTTTTGTCCCAGGGGTGCTATAGCTTGATTATACCCAACCTACTCTTTAGTAGCGGACCTAATTTCTTCTGTTATAACTTTAGAAAGAAGTTTTTACAGGCTCTTTGTATGTGATACAGATTAGTACTCCAAGGTATCTTGGCCAAAAAAGAGGATGGAAAATAGTCTTTTGTTGTCAGTGCATTGTTGGTTTAATTTAGTCAGGTGTGTCTGGTGGAGGAACAGAGGAGTCACATTTTAAGGCTTGCTGATTTTGCTTCCAACTTGCCTTTATGTGTTCTGAGGCTAAAATAAAGCTTGTGTTGCACATGTAGTGTGGCTAAAGAATTAGCTTCACTCATCAGCTGAACTGCCAAGGAGTCAAACCTAATGCATTGGCACTTCACAATTTAGCAGCTCGGATCTGCTTTCAAAACAAACATCGCAAATGTGTCATTAAAGGGTAAAATACACCCACTGGGCAAGGTCTGCATCCCAATAATGTGGCTGCGTGAGTCTTAGGCTGAGTCAAGGGGATCCTGCTAAAAGCAACACTTCGCCCAGAGCAGTAGCGAAGGGGATGGGGTTTGCCTCACACAATTTTTGCAGTAACTTGCTGTCTTGCAAGACTTGCAGTCTGTTGATGTTTGCCCAGTCACACCTGGTCAAACAGGTTTACATTGTCTCCTGCCTTAACATCTGTTTCTTTTATTTCTTTCTTTCTTTTTTTCTTTTTTTTTTCCTGTCATTTGGTGTGGTTTGGTTTATTTTTTTTAAACTTTTTTTAACACTTGTGCTAGAATTGTTATCAGAAAGTATCAACATGATAAAAATAGAGTGGGCTTCAGAGGCCTGTCCTGAGTTCAGACTTAACTGCCTGAGATCACTTGCTTATGATATATGTTCATTAAGTAATTAATACATATGACTGAGTACAGATCAGAGCTTTAGAGCCTTCCCAGCCCTCCTCTGTGTGGTTCAAGTAACTACATTTTTCTATCCTGGCACATGCCTAGTGAGAAATCAGAAAGTGGTTTTTGCAAGGCATGAGCTGAAAACTGTCCCTGTGCACACAAGGGGGGAAGGCTGACTTGCAGCAATTTTTAACCCAGGAATACAAACTCTGTGGAGATGAACTCTCTTGAATAGCTGTGCCAGCAGTGCTAATTTAGAGTAAAGCATTTTTGGACCAAATAAATGGCACACCAGGGAGAGTAGGAGGTCTGGAAGGAGGCTGCAGAAAGTGTGGATGAGTAACTTAGGTTATTGTACTAATGAGATTATCTTTTGCTTCGAGATCTACTATAGAGAGAGCCTGAGTCATTTTGTCTTGGCCTATGTCATGGGGAGGGGGAGTCTAAGATTCAACGACCAAATAGCTGTATTACTGGCAGGGTGTGCCTTGATTCCCTGGGCACCCCCTCACAGCTGTCCAGGAGAGTTAGAGGGAAATTTTCCTTTTAGACTTCTCTATGCAACCAGCCACTGCTCTCTCACCAAGCCTCTCCAAGACCTCCCTTACCTTCAGGCAGTGCCCTCCAGGCTTTTTGGTGTCTCCACTGATGCTTGGTGAGATTGCTTTTTCCTGGGATCCAGCCTGGGAAGTGTCTGACAGCAGGGACCCCCTTGCCTCCCACTTCTCTTTCTCTGGGCTGGGACTTCCCTTCCCACTGCTGGGGCTTCCCCAAGCTCCCTGCTACAGGGGAACCTCTCTGCACTGCTGGGAGCCCCCCTCTCCAGGGAGCACGGCTTTCTTCTCCTTGCAGGCATTGCAATGCTATCGGCCCCCACTGAGCCAGTGTTTGATTTCCCTGTTTTATCTCCGAGCACCAAGTAGAGCATTTCATATCTACAAAAGTGTGTATATTATATATCCTGTTACAGTGATATTACATAGACTGGCGTAAGTCCCTTTTATACAGCTTATCAGACTCCCTTACAGGGAATTAGTTTATTGTGTTTTAATTATATTGATGTAGTTGCAGCAATACATAGTTCTCCATGTAAAAATAGGGGGGAAAAAAATTCCCTAGGTAAGCAAAATTTTGCTGGCCAGTTTTAGAAAAACCTTCACATGCCTAACTTCTGTTTCAGGAATCGTCTGATCTTCTGTATGCATTGATGATAACTTCCTTCTCCAAGTGATAGAGGAGCCACCAAGGAGAGGTGCTGTGCTGGGCCTTCCCATTGTGTGGTGGGCCACCCATGCTGTGGTGGACATTCCCACCCACAAGGAGGGTCTGGTGTGGAATGTGAAGCTCAAGGGCAGCCAGGGCTGCAGTGACCATTGTATGGTGGAGTTCAAGATCCCTGGGGCAGCAAGGAGGGAGCACAGCAAGCTCACTACCCTGGAATTCGGAAGAGCAGGCTTGGGCCTTTTCAGGGATCTACTTGGTAGAGTATCACAGGATAAGGTTCTGTAGGGAAGAGGGGCCCAAGAAAGCTTCATGATATTCAAGGATCACCTCCTCCAACCTCAGGAGTGATTCATCTCAAAAAAGAGGAAGTCCAAGAAAGAGGAAATCAGCAAAAAATGCCAGGAAGCCTGCCTGAACTGATGAAGAACTTGGTGTAGTAGAAGGTGTCCCTGCTCATGGAGTGGGATTGGAACTCAACATTTAAGGTTTCTTCCAACCCAAACCATTGCATGATCTAGCTCCATGCATGGCTAAAGTAACTGCATAATTATATTTCTGTAACTCCAGCCCTCTCCACCACTCCCCTTTCCTCGGTTATCTCCAGTCTGCCACCATTCAGACTTTGTGCTCCACTAGCACAAAGCACAGTGCCCCGGGTGATGTTTGTTACAGACGTGTTCTGTATGGATACATTTCACAGCTCACTTGTTCTGTCAGAATTCAGGCGTGATATTGATTAAAAAATTTGAAGGAGAGAGAACTCATCTTCAAGTGTATCCAAATTTGTGTTTAGCCTTACTCATTGCTTTTAGTATTAGGCAGAACTGTCGGTAGAATTTTTATGGGACTGGTTATACCCGAAAAATATAACCCTTCTTACGGATCACAGTAGTACTGGCAGAGCTGCATCTACAGAGTATCAGGATCTGGGACTCCCAGCTTGCAAAATTACTTTGTTTAGTTGCCTTCTAATCCAAGCTATTCCATGAGTCTATGGACACTAACAGAATGAAGCACTGTACAGAGGATGAAGCCCTAAATTAGAAACACTGGGCAGAAATTCAAACAGACTATGGAATTGCTGGAGTGGGAAAAAAAACATTGTTAGACTTGTAAGTTCATCTCATTAATTTTCTTCCTTTCTCAGTGCAGTGAAACCACAACTTCTATGTCTCATGTCACCCTTTAAAATATTTTAATGTTTGTGTCACTGCGCTCCAGGCAGTTCATAGATTCTTTCATATATTTGTGATTGCTTGACTTTCATTAGTTTCCATTTATTTGTTCAGGGTACATTTTAATCCCTCAGTGGGGGGAAGTAAAAAATCAACAACCACTAAAACCATTTCTATCAGTTTTATCAAATTGTTCATTAATCAATATTAGGCATTTTTTCCTTTCTTTTAGACTGCTAAAAAAAATTCCAGTTTCCTAGCTAGTTTCTTCAAGTTTACCTGAAAGAGACAGGGTGGAGAGGGAAGATAGATTGCCCAAGTTTTGTATTTGTAACTATTCAGGTGGAACAAAAATAAGTATTTAAAAAGGAGTGGCAACAGATTTTTCAAGGATTAGTTTTTATATCACAGATAAAGCAGAAGAAGACAGACACGGCATGATAAGAAGTAAAAGTGGTCAGAAGTGGGCGTGACTGTGAAGGAGGAAGAAAATTAAAAGTTGAATGATGGTAAAAGAGAGTCAGGGAAGGGACTTAAAGCAATGAGAAAATGGGCAAGAATAAGTGTACCAACTTTTGTTTGTGATATGGATGAAGGGGCTATTAAGGATGTCTCTCATATGGCTAGAGGAGGGAAGAAAAAGAAGGGAACATACAAGAATGCTGTGACTTTGAGAGAAAAGGTTGCAAAGCCTGGGCTTGGTCTGTCTGCCTTGAGGTAGGATTGACCTCGATTAATTCAAGTAATGGGGTAGGACAAAAGGAAGAACAATGCTTATAAAGAGACTAGAGGAATTGGATTAGCACTTCAGGGGGCTCCTTGGAAGTTCAGCAGCAGCTGTATGAAAGTTGGATTGGCAAAGACACTTCCCCAAGAAGACATGATGGCTAAAATGTAGGACTGGATGGATGGAGAGACCAAGATAAATGCACGTGTCACCAGTGCCAAAGTGACTGGGTACTGATACACCAGGAAAGGCAGAAGAGTGAAAGCCTGCTGAGATTTCCAATGCAAATGGGAATGGAAAAGGAAGCCTCGGCTGCCAAAAGGGAGAAGCAAATATGGAGTTGTGAAAGCCAAGGAGAGAAAGTGTTGAGAGGAAAAAGAAAGTTGGCAGAAAGATGACAGAAGTAAGAGACAAGGATCGGTGAAGATACAAAAAAAGACAACATCATTTAAGGGGGCAGAAGTCAGGAGAGCAATTTCAGTGGTGCAGTGAGAGAAGATAGCAGAATGTCAGAATGCAAGACAGAGTAGAAAAGGAGCTTGGAAGTCCTCTGTGTGTGAGTTGTGGTTTTAGTAAATCTTGGTAAGATTTGAGCCAGGGAAATGTGGGAATGTTGTGATTATTGAGAATAACAGTGTGCACACTACAGGAAAATTAGTGAAGGCTCTGAAGGACAGAGGGAACAAGACAGAGAAGTGTTATGAGCATGTGAAAGAGAGATGATGCGGGTATCAGTATCTTCAGGAACTGGTTTATGCAGTCTTGCACTGTGAAAAGAACTCATAGGAGAAAGCTTGCTAGCACAGGTAGGGAAGATGTTTTCAGAGATTTTTCCTTCCTCTATCTGAAACCTGATGGATGTACATGGATCCTTTAGCATCAAGGCTGGTTTTCAGACAAACCAGCAAGATGGAAGGGAATAATTAACCATAAGGAGAGAGAGTTAAGGGAAAGGAGAGAAAGAATTTGGTTAAGAAATATGGAACTATCTAATGAGCCTAAATGGCATCCATCGTCTGCCATTTCCTACAGCATCACCACTTCCCAGTATCCACTGTACTGAAAGTCTGTGTAATGACAAGTGGGATTCAGGTCAGTTGAAAGACCACCAGCTGTATCTGCTGGCTTCTAATCTTATCCCCGTCTCTCCTTTGTCAAAGATAAGAAGCAGGAAAAGAAAAAGTTTTAAAGTCAGGGTCAGCAGAGATGAGCACACCATTTGCATTTTAGTTTATTAATGTGAGCTAGCTCAGCAGGCAGTCTAGAATACTGATAAAAGATTCTGTAACCAAAAATTAGGGTCAGTGACTGCAAACCATTTTCCCCCCTAAAGTAAATGAGGCACAGTTGTCAGGGGGACATTGACGGGGTGTCATATTTCATTCAGTCAGGAAATACAGATGTAGGCTGGACAAAAAAGGCTCCTGATATTCCACCAAGAAAAAATTTTGTGAAAAAAGGCCCCCATGGTTGTCACATAGTCCTACTCCTAGGTGGTGCCTGCTGTACTGGGTCTACATGTTCTCCCACTGTTTTTAATCTGATCAGCTCGCAGAGCTGGCTCCATCCCTGGTTTCTGGCACAGAAACACTCTGTTAGCCCTCTGCAGAAAGGGAGACCTTTCACAGATTGGATCCTATAATCTCCCAAAACATAATCTCTCCTCCCTTTACCCAACACTTCCCATTAGCTGAAGCACAGGTTTCTGTCTGTCCCTTCCCAAAAAGTCGCACCGAGTTGCTGAGTACAGGGTATCTCTTCATGGCCGTATGGTCGTGGAAACCATTGGGCACATGCGTTTCAGGGGTGCTAGCACTGAACATGCCTTACTGAGGCAGCTCGAGGAATATACAGATCTCTGCAAAATAATCACTGCCTATGTGTTTTGCCTTGCCCGAGGCTCCTGAGCTTTCTTAGGGCTGGGATCAGAGACTTGGAGGCCTTCTGTTCTCCTCCAAATCATAGGAAACTTACTCTTTAGTTTGAGTTGGATCTCACAGCTAAACCAACGTGCTATGAAAGGAGGGTTGTCTTTTTCTGTTCTGCTTAAGCTTTCTGTGTCTCCGAGTGCACCCCCAGCCTATCAGGCCCGCAGTGGGATTAGACAGCTCATCTCACCATATCCAATAATTACTTGCTGCCAAAAGGGGTGATCCCACTCCACCTCCTCCCCAGCCATGTACCCCAGCAGCTTCCCTTCCTGTGGCTCTGAAGCTCATCTAGTCTTACAGCAAGGATTTCAAGGGATCTAATCCAGTAGAAAACTAACTCTGACACAGAGGGCAAGCAGTATTTTTGCTAGATTGGCTAGGGGAACCATCTCACCACAGGATCACCTGAGCACAACCTGGGGGAGACAGGACTGCCCCACGTGGTGTCAGAGAGCTGTCAGAGAGGTTTGGCTGTACCATCACACCATACCCCACAGCACTGAAGAATCCATCCTTAATGCTGTTTCATGCTCTGCATCTGAGAAAATTCTTCCATTCCTCTCTCCTGGACATCAGGTAAACTAGGCAAAACTGATTCATCCTGCAGCCATCTGACTTTCCAGAGACTGTCCTCTTTTGAATGGGAGCAGTTGATGTTCACTAAGTCTCTGCTGTCTTATCTCTGGAAGGTGAGTGGTATGGATCTGACAATTCAGCTCCACATCCACCAGTATATTCAGTAAATCATCAATTTCTTATCTTCAATCAGAATACAAAAATTTACACACAGGCACAGTCCCCAGATTGTCACAGACAGACATGATGAAGAATCTACACCCTGACCCAGAGAATGTGCTAATTTGTTCCTGATTATACTAGCTCTGGTACCAGAACAGAGATAAGCAGGTACTGAATTGAGATGAATTTATATCTGTTTTATATTGAACAGACATATGTTTCAGTTTCCAGCACTATTATAAAAATTAAAATATATAAAATATGCCATGTGTCATATTCTGATTTACTGGCGTAAAAAAAAAATCAGGTGTTTTAATCCTTTAAACAAATTTCCCTTATAAAATTTTTGTCACTCTCTACTCTGGCTTGCAGTGATCATACATTGATATATTTTTTTCTGGGTGTCTTCTTTTTTTCTTTTCCTTCATGCTTTATCTGTTGGCACAGAGCTAACCCCAAATTTCATCAATGCATATCTAGGGCTAAACAGCCAACTTACTGTCTTTTAACTGTTAATTTTTAGTTTTGTTGGTCTTGGCTCTGTAATCTCAGACAAGGAAAGTTAAAAGTTTTGCACACTCTAGTCTTTTGCAATGTCTCGTGCATGAACGTAATCATTTTACTTGGATCCAACATAGGTCTAAGATAGAAAACCTGAAAGAATATCTGTGAAATGAGAACTCTGTCTTCAGTTATGGTAATTAAAAGCACTTTTGTGAAATTAAAGGTGTTCTGTCGTGTTGGCTTATATCATAATACCTGTACAATACAACACAACTACTTTTGCAACGCTTTGATTTGTTTTTGTCTAAAGTTTAAATAGTATAACAAAATCTTGTGG
The DNA here is from genome assembly GCA_013397175.1 of Platysteira castanea. Lineage (NCBI taxonomy): Eukaryota > Metazoa > Chordata > Aves > Passeriformes > Platysteira > Platysteira castanea. The sequence goes on along the minus strand of VYXC01005150.1, from coordinate 822,630 downwards.
GTAAATAAATGCACATACAGAAACCTTACATCATTTCATAGGCTTCTAGACATATGTTCATTTGGAAAGGAAAATAGAGAACTATTCCCTAATCAACACCTTTTAACTCTGTTTATTTTCTTGGAGAGATATTCACATGTCTACAGAAAAGAGCCTCCTCCTCTCCAAGGAAGTTATGCCATCACTGTGTCCCACAGGAAAACTTGGGCTATGGGGCCTTGGCAGCATGGCAAAGTGGATGTATTTCAGACCAACACAGAAATTTGCTCAGTGACTAATTTTACGTGACTAAATGTGTGAGATTTTTTTCATAGGATGACAAGAATGTTTAAATAGTGGTGTGCAGAGGCACTGCTGCACACCTTGCTGCCTGTGGCCACCTCAGCGGGTGCTAGGTGACTTAGAGTGACTTCTACTCTCTCACTTGCAGTAGCTCAGACAGCCTTGAATGAATCACAGGATTTCAAGAATTAGCAACAAACCTCGTCACGTGGGCAACCCGCAGCACAGGAGCTGTCAGAACAATGTGGTGACTAAGGAAGCTGATGTGATCCCTGGATGTAGAATACCTTTTCCGTAGGAGTGGAGAGGTGATATTAGAGTAACATTAAGGCAATAGTGTGTCTTGTTCTGGTGCCCACGCTTGAGAAAAATTATGTTGACAATTTGGGCTTCACAAAGGAGTAATAAGAGTTACATGACATCTAAGCAAAGCTGATTTATGGCAAAAGACTTACAATCAGTCTCTTTATTTTATTGAAAAGGAGACTAAGAGGAAACCTGGTGATGAACAGCAGGTTGTGCAGGTTCTTAACTGCAAGGGGCTCTGTCATCCTACAGACAAAACATATAGCCAAATCCCATGGCAGGTGAAAGTTAGAAATAATGTAGATAGAGTAGTTCAGGGTAAAGATCAATTAATTTCATCACAGTATTGTGCTTGGATCATATTCTGGCTTAACAGCCCCAGGAGCGCTTTTAATTATGATGGCAAAGGTGTCAGGAAGTGTGTGCATGAATAACTGAGATGATATGCTGTGTAAATAGGGCCAAATGAAACTTCCCTCACAGAACCTGAAAGCGCGGACTGGGACATCTGCACTTGAATAGCTCTTCAGGGAGGACTGTGCAAATCAAGGGCTCTTTTGCTGCAATGGGCAGTTCCAGGAGACACTGCTTACGGCCTTCCCAAAAGCATGACTGTCTTCTATTCCTTCCTGTGCCATCTCTGCCATGTTAGCCTGTAAAGCAGTAAGGCATTCATCCTCGAGTTCCTTCTCAGTGCTGGATTCAGGAGTCATTCGTGTATTTGGGGGAAAATACTCCTGTGCTTCTCTTCCATTAAAATCAATGAGTTTTCAGGCTGTTGAAAGTTAAATACAGAGTTCAGGCTTTTTGAATGCAGCAAGTAGCCTACAGATTGTGTCTAGGTGAAGAGCCAGTGGGGATCTTTCTTTCATTTCTTTGACTTCACACCAGTTTATTTCATGTTGTCTGTTTAGATGCTAAGTGCCATAAAGTGCAAATTGTCATTTCTATGGATGTAGTGTTTAGCACAGTTGAAGCCTGTCTTGATTGCGAGTTCTAGGTGCAACCTGAATGCAGATAATAAGACTTGAGTCAATGCTTAGTCTCCCATGCTGTATAGTTTGACATCAGTGCTGCTTTTTTACTGTGAGCATTTACAGAAGTTACAGTCCTTCCAAGAGGACTCATCAAATGCTGTGGTAGAAGGATTTTGTGCTTTGTCTCATAGAAGATATTTCCGGAAGTGGACTCTTTCTTTTTCATGATCATGTGCTCAAAGAAGAGCAGAAGAAGTCAGCATTTGCCAATCAATAACTAATGCGAATCTAGGTAAGGACTGAAATGAAAATTTAAAAACAACTTTTAGCTTATATGGGCACTCTCCAGGTCCTTGGGTGCCTGGCCTCAGCTCTCTGTACATACCTCTAGTTGCTATCAGGTCCTGGTTGAAATTCAAATCAGTTTCAGCATTGTTGCTGTCTCTTCTGTTTGACTGTGTCCATACGCTTAGCTGGTGGAAGGGACAGAGGTGCAAAGCTGGCAGGAAGGACCAAATATTTTCCAACATACTCTAGGCTATTCAGAAAAACGTTATGGATGCAGGGGCCTGACACCGGACAAACACTGGGATTCCCAGTGGCCTGCCATGGAGCACTCTGCCAGGAGACAGAGGCCTCTTTTTTTTGTTAGTGTTGGAAGCATGAGGACCAGACAGCAGTTGAAAACCATAGTTCAGCTGGCTATCGGTGCTGTGCAGCAGCAGAAGCACGTGGAAAAATTTTGGCTGACTCATCCATAATTCATCTGGCATCCCAAGGAACGTGTGCACTGGAGTGGGATCCCTGGTGTTCCTGCAAGGGAGAGGCCTGCTACCTCGGCATGACGTGGGCAGCCACCAACCCTCTTCCAGCCAGGTAACCCCTCAGTCCCCATGAGGGGGGCTGGTGTCCCTCCTGCAGCACAGGGCTGGGAGTAGAGCCCTGGGAGACTTGTGCCTCATGAGGATGCTACTGTGGGGAACGGCCAGTGAGGGAGCTGCCCCACACCCTGGGATAACACGTGCAATGATTTGAGGAATCCACCCCCGCCACTTCACTATTCAAACCCGCACAGCTCTGTGTGTGTGTGTGATGTAAACTCTGCTTTGAGGGACTCTGTTCTTGGTGTACAGCCTCCTGCTGGGCTGGGTTTCCAAGTGCTTCTGGCAAAGGGCTGGCCAGGTGTTATTAAACCTTTATGATCTGTTCACACAGAACCCAAAAGGTAGGCAGCTGCAACCCAGGGCAGAGTAGTTTTTAAACCTGACCTTCAGCTTGGCAGTAGCTAAGCAACATATTCCATATTGAGGGATTTCAGTCACATGATGAGGTTATTTTGAAAGTATGACTGGCCTGAAGAGACAAGTAGAAAGTCTTGAGGGCTGTTTGAAAGAAAAACAGAAGAAACAGGATGAATATCAGAGACTGTGATTTGCAGTTGTGTGCAGTAGCCGAAACTCAGAGGAATGTGCAAGATAATCTTACGGAAAAGAATGATGATAAGTATGAGGAAAAAATGGAAGACATGAGAGAGAAATGAAAGTAGATGTTAATTACTTTAGCTCTATCCATGCATTCCTTCTACTGCCAGGGGCTGAAGAAGGTAACTCCTCCAGGAGTGACTGCTTCCACTAATTTTCTGAAGGGATGAATGAAGTTGAGAGTACTCAAAATACCAGCGCTACAAAATAAGCCTGTGGGAAATCTTTCAAACATTAGTCCTGGAACCGTGTGATCATCCACACAGCCTGGGCAGAGCAAAGAGCTGCAGTGCATGTGTTCACAGTAGTTCCCAGTACAAGGGCCTTGGGGTGTCAGCTGTGTTGCAATGCCCCAGGGTGCCCAGAGATCAAGAGGGCTGTATGCCATAATTCTTGCCTCAGTGGTTAACTTCCAGCTGAATGCTCTATTGGCGAGAGCATGGAAAAACTTCATGAAACAGGATTCAGAACTCACCAGCTAGTACACAGGAGTCAAACACATCAGTTACATTCCTAGTTTACAAATGTATATCTATTTTACTTCAGAAACCGGATTATTTCAGGCAATTATCTTTCCAGGGCTGTAGCAATTTTTGCTACTCTTGATCTTTAAAAAAACAAAAAAAGAAAATACATGAATAGAGACATAATCTAGATAATGTGGCATGTTCTAATAAAAAATGTTGCCTGGCCAAAGCAAAGTTCCCTTACTACATGATGCTTAATCTCACACATTCTTTCAAGGTTATTTTCTTGTCTTGAATCTAGTTACATCACAGTATTTCAGCTTGTTATATATGTTTTCATCTTGTGTTCTGCCACTGTTCCCGAGAGCACTCTTCATTGCACAGTGCTCTGTATTATTTATTTTGAGGCAGCTTCTAGGATAAAGAATTAGTCCTGGGATTAATTCACAGTTTTGACATTGGCCAGCTGGGTGACTTCTGGCCAAGTCACTGCACCTCTTCACCACTGCTTTCCCAACAGGAAGTGTAGGGTAATAACCCTTTCTGAAATCACATGGAGTTCTACAGATGAAGTGCTGTATAGTTTACAGTCTCTGTTTACAACAATTTCACTGATGTAGCAGACTTACGTACAGAATTTCCCTTTGTTTTGTTTTGGTTTTAGCAGATAAAAACTCGAAGACCAGCACCTGTCAAAGTGCTTATAAACCTGTGACAGAACTGGCAGAAACAGACTATCGCTGAACGTTTCTTTTCCTCAGCCTGTTTAAAAAAAGGCACAACAGTAATAGAGACAAGCTTTTAAATTAGATGTTTGTGACCTATTTGGAACATGTACAATTAATGCAGACTTTGCTCATTGTTTTGAATTTTTTTCTTAAAGTGGCCTCTGCAGGAACAAATACAACATTTCTTATACCTATAACTACGTGAACCCTTGGCCTAACCAGGCAAGGATGCTGCTTTAATTGCAGCAGCCCCGGGACATGGCAGGGAACAGCTGCCTAAATTTGAAAGCCTCGCTGTCACACTTACTTTTCGGTCCAGCCTGAGAGTTCACTTAACTCCATACAGAAGGTCTGTCAAATTAAGAAGGTTTCCTGCAGTGTCTCTGCCTCTTCAAAAAAGTGCCCAACAATCAGATTAAATTTGTCTTCCAGTGACTTTCACATCCTCAGATAGAGGAGTCTCTAAAGTCATGCAAGTGCAACAGCCAAGTAATTTGGCTAGAGATGCCTCAGTTAATTTTAAAAGATGTTTCCTCTTTCACTCTTTGGCATAACCTTCTCTTTAAAAAAAAGTAAATTAGTACTAAATACATTTTCTTACAGAGCATCAACTACCAGAAATGTTCAGTACAGTAATCAGCATATCTTATCTCTGGAGTTCACTTTTGGAGTTCAACTGTGTATCAAAAAAATCCCCCAAAACGGGATATTAGTCAGATTACTATTGGCTTGCCTTTTCTTTGTTGCCTCACGTTTATTTCCTCATTTACACACGGCATAGTTCAAACACTGCATGCCCCTTCACAGCAAAGCTCTCCATTCCTGCTCAGAGACAGGGCCCTGGCTTTGATACCTGATACTCTGTGCACCAGTGTGAAGCTTGATTTACCAGTGAGAATCCAAGGGAGTTCAAAATCCTACAAGTGAGACCAGATAATCAGGGACTAGGACTGCTGTTTTGGAGCTGCTGGTCAGGGGTTTTTTGCAGTATTAGAGTCAATGATTTGTCCATCATCTGAGCCCTAGTAAACAACGGCAAAACTGTGCAATATTATTTTGATGTTTATTTTAAGTGTATCATCTTGCAGTGCCAAAGTCAGGCCAGCATCTGTTGATTTTGTAACTAAAGTACTGTTGGTTAAATTGTCCTCCTTACTACTTCATAACTGTGGGAGGAAAATATGTTAGTGGAACAGAATTGTGCACCACAACAATAACGTAAGTCTCATCTGAGACACGGGCCATGGGACAGAGGAATCAAACTGGAGTCAGCTGAGGACATCTCTTCTACCAGGCACACAAGTTCCTCTAGGAGGATGTTATCCAACCCTTGAAACCTGCTTGGGATATTTCTTCCAGTAGAGCTACACCTGCAGTGTATGCAGGGTGCAGACATTTTACCACAGCCAAACCGTATCCAGCGTGGTTACACTTTGTTGTGTTCTTGGCAGCACTGAAGGAGAATGATTTAGTGATATTCTTTCATGTATGTGTTTGTAAAAGGCACAGTACTGGATGTTCGACATCACCAAGGAGCCAAAATAAATACACTGTGGTAATGACCTTCAGGATGTGGAAGAGAATGTTCTATCACTTAATGATAAGTAAATAAAGAGAATAGCAATTCTGGCCTTGTTAATTTGACAGTTTTGTTAACTTCAATACAGTAGTAGACACCTGGCTCCTTCTTACCATGCTTTTAAAGTTTTATCCTAAGCAGTGGACCTGTACAGTCCTTTCCTCTCAGTTAAAAATTAAAGTTCATTCTTACACAGTCTCAGAAACTACACAGGATTTTGATAAAATACATGGCTAATTCTGATGGTACAAAGCCCTTACTCCTTTTCCCACCTTCCCCTGATTTTAGGACCCATATTAAAAGGAAGTAGCGTACTTTCAGGTAGTGTTGATGCCCATCTTCAGGACACCCCTTTAAAGGATGTTGCTGGATATATGATCATTAGCATTCATTTCTTCAGAAACGCAGAGAACCGTCGGTTTCCAGAGCCAGAAAGCATAAGCTCAGATAACCATCACTTGTCACTTCTCGGTGGCCAATTTTTCACTGCTGCTTTCACACACACTCGTCACTGGTGGTTCATTAACGCAGAATGGTCAGTTTTTTGTTATAGCAAGGGGGTGCCCTAAACTTTTCTTGCCCTTTTGGTCCAATAGTGCTTGCTGGGTTTGTTTTCCAGTTCACATTAATCCTTCCTGAGCCAATACCAAACTGTAAGCACATATCTGACGAAGGAGCATTTAAAAGATTTGTGTGGCTGCATTTATATTCTCTGTGAGTAGACATGGTTATAATACTTCCTTTTCCTGCATTTTTCACTGTTATTCAACATTCCTGTACACAAGACTGTGCCACTTTATGGATTGTGCTTCCATTTAAGTTAACAGAGGACTTGTATTAAAAGTTTGAAAGAGAAGTTGCTGACTTCTCCACTATTAATAGTATTGCTGCTTTATATAACTTCATGATTCCCATACCGTGGATAAATTATAACAGACAAATAAGCATCTCTGCCCACAAGGAACTTTTACTTCTGCATAAAAAGAGCTTAAAAGATATGTACCAGGAAAGTTCGATGCAGAAAACAGATTGAGATTTGGAGGGCAGAGAGAAAATGCTGCGAAGAAATAGCAAGTCTGCAAAAGGTCAAATCTTATTCTAGAGATGAGGCACAGTCAACAGAACTAGGGCCAGCATTAATGTCTCATAAAACATACAGAAATTCCTGGACGAGCAGTGAAAATTGAGATGTCAGGAACAGAGAAGAAAAGGCTATTTTTCTTATAAAGTATTTAATTTTCCAAGTTTATTTCCTCTTGCCCAAGCTTTGTCTCACCTCTTCCTATGAGCCAAGGATGACATGTCACTGAGTCACATCTCACTTCAGCTGCATTGCATCTTCAGCAGCTTTTGTCCCCACCTCTTCAGCATTTTTGCCAGTGCTACCTCCTGTTCTCCTTGCTCAGACACAAAGCTCGGGCAGGGTGGAGGGACAGCAAGCTTGCCCATACCCACTGCCACTCTTTCTGCTGTGCCACCTGTGTGCCAGGCTGGGCTACACACACACAGCTTGGCTTTGTGGTGATCAGGGTGGTACCAAACAGCTCCTATGGGACCCACAGGGGCCAGGTAAAGACACTTGTGCTGAATTGCATCAAATAAAGGGTGTCATGGTGCAGGCAGAGGATTTGGAGAGTAAACACCTGGTTTAAATGTATGCTGTCTCTAGAAGCCAAATATGTACTACAAGAGATGGCTAAGAGCAAACACATCCCCCTCTCCCCCTGAATTATACTATTTAAAGGGGCATCGATTAAAATTTACCATACAGTGAGCTTAATGTAAATATCTCACGCCTGTAAAAATATTGTAAGACATTATAAAGGTTTCAAAGTCAAGCATCCATAATCATTAGAAACATGATAATTTGGATGAACTGTTGCAGCTTTAATTCTTTCTGAGTGCACTTGCATCCTGGTAGTCTTAATTTTTATGATCACGTATAACTTTTTAAAGAACACAGAATGCTTGATTAAGCTGGAACTGGTTCATATGTTTTCGTCAAATGTGCTGGAATGGAAGGGATGTCTCCAGGCACCTTTCTTTCTCCATTAAATGCTGACACAGCTGAGGTGAGAAGTTAGGTGAGAAGTTCAATGTACTGGTCAGTGAAGTGATTCATGCTTCTGGTACTGACACGGAGTACTCTTACTGGGAGTACTACACTTGTTCCCAGTAAATTTCACCACCAGCTGACCCATGACCTGTGCAAGCCTTGCACAGAGAGAAACTCTAGTGCTTGATGGCTCCTGGTGTGCTCTCACAGTGTGTCACTCACTGGCTAAGAGGCCTGGGTGGCCCAGAAACCTTACGTCAATCAAAAACTGAAACACATCCCTTAATGCACTAGTTCGTAACTTTCTGCAGTATGGTGACAGCTTTGGAAAATGTATTTTCAGGTTCTTCATTTTAGCATGGACTCTAAGGTTGTTACAAACAAGAAATATCTAAATTAACCTAGGGGTATGATTTTCTTATGGGATTTGCCTTGCTCTCACTAATGAGCTGGTTCTCCAATACAACTTCATGCTATTGGTTAGTGTTGGAGGGCTGACCTCCACAGCATTGGGCCTCCTACAGACTGCACCTTTGGAAGGGTGAGTTCAGAGCAGGGGATGAATGCTACAGGTCACATGAATTTAATATGGAACTCCAGTAAGCTCGCGAGTCGCTACAGCTGTGCTGTCACCAAGCCCAGTAGCTGAGTGCAATGCACTACACAAAAGAAGGTCTTTGCACTCACAGAGTTTACTCAAAGTTGCTTGGCACATAAACAAGGTAACATATTCACTAGAAGACATAAGGACTCTCTAACACAAGGGCACAATATATTCACTAGAAGAAATAAGAATCTCTAACAAGTTTCAAGCAAGCTTGTCCTAGAACAGACCATTAAAATTAAGTAAGCCACTTGTTTATCAAAAAGTTCCTTTAATTACCAAGAAGAAGCCAAATGTGACAAATCCATCACAACACTGAATTGTTATTTTACTGCAAACTTTATGTTTTAAAATAAATTCCTCTCTACCATGAGACCTCGGAGTACAGACAGTATTTGCCTATTAGCAAGCATTATTATGCATTCATTACCTTAAGAAACAGAAGAGTGAAACTGAAGTTAGCGATATACAATGCAGAGCTTTTTGAGATGGAAAGGATTTGCACTCCACACTTTTCCTCAGCCCTTTTAACCTAGTACCAGAGATATTAAATGTGAGGGGACCTATATATACAGATTACTGTTTGTTTCTCTACAAAGTGGCAACAGCAAGAAGAACACTGTCAGGTCAAATTAAGGGTTGCTGATTTTTATTCTTTCATTGCAAATTCTTCAACACTTCTTTTTTTTTTTCCCCTGGAGTCAAAGTCAAGAGACTGCAGCAAGAATCCTACCTTTTCTATTTTTTAAGCAAGTTTTTAATTTTTCTGCACCATGGAGCTTGTAAATATGAAAAGAAAGTCTCCTAAAAACTCATAAAACAGATGGCAAATAACCAACCACCTACCTATCTTCTCTAAATGTCTTATTTTTAAGAAAATGGGCTTTTAAGCCAACTTCATTTGTGGGTGGGCATTGACTCATGAGTTTTGAACACTCACTCTGGCAATGTAAATCTGGATCAAAACTTCAATTCCATGTTTCAAAAAATAACAGTTGAAAAAAAAAATTAAAGCAACAGAAGTCCTTGTATTCCATTTAATTTTCAGACTATCCAATTTAAAAACGTATTTTCAAATCACTCAAGCATTCGCCGGCATTGCTGCCAGTCAAAACACCAGAGAAACCTGTTAGTGTCTCAGTCACAGGAGGTTTAATGAAGAGTTTAAGCAAGCGCCTGTCAGGAATGCTCATGGCATAGCAGGTCCAGCCATGGAGGGGAGGGGAGGTCAGATCATCCCTCAGTTTTTCTCAGCTTTTTGATTCCTAGAAAGGAATTATTATTGAGACACTTCAAAGGGGGCCAGTGCCATGTAGCTGTGACAAATCAGTGATGATACTGTGGTTTTTATACACTGAAAATTTCTATATCATACTCTATAATATCCTCACACAGATAAGTTCATAAGGTAAGATAAAAGAAGCTGTCAAGTAGATAAGATTCAGTCATTTTCAAGCTGATTAAACAATATTGTTGATGACAGAGGTTAGCATAGGTCTGGCTTGGCAAACAACAATAATTGCTGATCATCATCATAATAATAATATGTACTAGAACAGGAAGCTACTCTTCCTCCAAGCTTCTGAGCATTTACACTGCAATCATGACAGCATACGTAATGGCGAGTTAATCTTAAAAACAATCACCTGCAAAATCATGACCTTGTTTGAAATATTTTAATTGCTCTGTCATGCAAGTATTCTCCAAGGTTACTATGACTGAACAAAGTAGAAGAACACTTTGCATTTTGTCAGACAATGTGCTTTGTAGACACATGTTTTTATACTTCTGAAATAAAAGGAGGCAACTGTCTGTACATCCTACAGGCTTCTTGTATATTTAACATATTCCATAAATCATAACATAGTGATTGGACATGTACAATAAAATGCTACAATCTAAAAAGAGCACCAGGTTTTCAGGATTTCAGATTGCAGCAGATATTCAGGATTCAATGCTAACTTGTTTCCCTGGAACAGATGTGAAAGAGACAAACTACAGATTGGTAGGAGTGGGAGCAGCTACAATCGCTGAAGATTATTAGAACACTGTGTTTTCACCTGACAATTTCACATCACTAAAGTCCATTTTAAATCTACTTTTGCCACTAAATTAACATGTGGAGCATTTGAATTTGTGTGTGTGACAGATGCAGAGAGGAAAAAAATAGTTTCTCATATGTAAGCATCTCTTTTACTGAAGAGCCAAATGAGCTAAAGAAAAAAGCAAGACAAAACTCTATCTGTGTGCAATTCCTGAAGCCTTACTCATCTCACTTCCTGATTCCTCCTTTTGGCCTCCTTTCCCTTAGGGCCCTCCCACCTCTATAAACACCATAACAATAATTATCGCGTCAGTGGAGACTTAAACATTCTTGACGTCCTAACATCTAAGAAGTACAGGACATTTCACAAAGGCCTAGCTTGGCTTTCAAGAAGTGGGTCAGCTTGACACATCCCATGCGTTTCTGAAAGCCTGCAGTCTTTGAGCTTGCTCATCTATGGTAATGGGCACCCTACCAATGCACGGGCTGGAAACAAAACGGCCTGGTTTGCCAGGAGAACTTTGAGTTGTTTACCGAAAGCACGTAACTCTTAAATTTCCATCCTAAACATCACAGGGAGGATGTCTTATGGTGCTTGGTCACACAGCAGTTTCCAAACTTGGCAGTTTTGTGACCCACCTGCCCCCTGTTAGCTAAAAGGGTGCTGGAATTCCTCCAGCTGCACGCAGGAGTCAGGCTGCTGATGTGCCCAGTCAGGGTAAGACAAAAGGGAGCGCAGAGTGTTTCCATCCATTAGTCCAAGGAGGCTGCGTGGTGAGCTCTTCCCTTCTTTCATTTCATCTCCTCCTGTCCTTCAGCCTCACTTCACTTGGTTACGTACCACAACAGGATTTTTTAGTCCTGGCTGATCTGGCCAAACAAACTCTTTTCCCATAGAAATTCTGGCCACTGGGGTTTTTTTCAGTCACCCTTCAATAGTTTTTCTTATATTTCAACATATAAATCATGCCAACTTGCTTCCACCCTCGGCAGAAATTCACGATGACTCAGAAATGGATCTTGTCCTGCTAGCTGAGAATCACTTCTCTAACAGTGCTATGGTTTGATATCGGTTTTCACAAAGGGAATAAACCAATGTGTCTTATCATATTTTCTATCCTGCCCCCACATAAATTTGTGTTGTGAATAAAACACATTCTATTCAGTTTGGAGGGAATTTTATTTTTGAGCACATTTTGACATTTTAGTTAGAATACGATGCTTGTACAGTAGCCCAGGCAGCAGAGACTATAAAATCTTCTATTTATGATCTATTCCAATGAACAGATTTTCACTTCCCCTTAAACTGACTTTAATATTAAGTAAAAAACCCATGACTCTGTGCACCAGAAAATGATCCAAAATAATTGTTCTTCAGCATGGAAAGATGATATGGTAAAGATCTGTGAACAGTTACTTTGGAAGAAAAGCATGAAGTTAGCTATGAATAAACTCTCTAAATTCATTAACAAAATGCAAATTAAAAAAAAAAATCCTAACTGCAGAGATTAAATTTGGTGATATTTTGTATAAAGAGTGAATCATTCTTCTATAAAACTTGGTGTGCCTGTAGATCACTGTGTTCATGTACAGACCAGAAAGGTAAGAACAGAATAAAGAGAACAAGCCCGATCCTGCTGTGTATACATGCTGATGTTCTAGTACCAAAACTAAATGAATATAGATATATATCTATATCTCTCCCTCTACATTGTGTGTATATATATATATATAAATACCACAACTGAAGGATTGTCAAACAAGTTAGATTTCTAATTGCTCTTGCTCTAAGATAGCACAGGCATAGTTGAGTCATACAACAAAATTATTTCTATTAGCGGATTGCTCAGCTTTATCAAAGCAGAAGCACCTTGTCATGGGTGAGCAGCAACATAGTAATACTGTAAATTGCAACTGGATTACCATTTGATTCAACAAAGTTAATAGGTGATGATGGCTTATAATTCATATGTGATTCATTTTGGCAAGTCTTCCATTTGTCAGTTCATCAAGCCTATCCGATACATAAGCAAGTAAATCAGCAGGGGGGAAAAACAGTCCAAAGACAAAAAATTCTCCAGGTAATTTGAAGAGATCTATCTTTCAAACTGTTGAAATATCATCGCCTATTTAGTGGTTTTCTTTTCTTGCTAGGACCAGTAATTCAGCTCAGTAGGCACAATAATAAATAACACACTGCTGATTTCCAAGCATATTCTAGAAGCAGTGAAAATTAATTCCAAAACAGTTACAAAGAAACTATGCACTGGAAAAACTTAACTGGGAGGAATACTAAACAAAGAACAGCAAACAGTTACCATCACTACAAACGAGAGATATTAAATTTCGGAGAAGTGGCTGGAAATGTGTCAGGCTGGCAGCCGCAGCACACACACTAAATTCATGTGCAACTAGGAGGCTTGGTCCTACAGCGGGGACAAAGGACACATACAGAAATAGACTCCCAAGGAGAATCCTGCCTCTGTTTCTTGATGACAGCCAGAATGCTATCGGCATCCCTGGCACAGATGGCCATAGCCCACTTACTCACTCTTAATGAAAACACAGAGAGCAGCCAACACAGGATCCAGGAGCTAAATTAACCTCTGCAACGTTGAGGCTGTGCACAAAGCTCCACTGTGAGAAGAAGATGCACTTGTGCCATCGGGACAATTTTATTCTTACTGGTGCTGCCTGAAGGGTGTCAACTGGGGTTGCTCTCCCCTCTCCTCTGGCTCTGGATTCCCCAAGGAGAGCAAGGGGTGTCCTGACGGTGAGCTGATGCCCACACAGCATGCCTGCCTGGAGGATATGGCTCCTGGACTGATGGAGTGATCACCTGCACTCACTTTAAAGCCCATGTTCAACACGTTGACTCCCTGTTGATAGGCTCAAGAAGAGGACAAACAAATACCCTCAATGCCTGGAATGCTTGGATTGCATTTTCTTTGGTTGAAATGGTCACTTAAAGTAAACATAAATGAAAACCAAGCATACAGAAGAGAATGTTTGCATTTGAATGTCAAAATTAGGCCTAACAAAAAGGAGGGCTTTGCTTTCTTCAAAGCTAAATAATCTCTAGCTGATCCATCTACAGAAATTCTTTGAAAGTGTCAAAAAAAACCCCACCCCAAAAAATCCAAAGAGATTTTGGTGAACTAGTCAATGTTTTACAGTGTTTGAAAAGGCCTTTGATTAAATCTCTAAGCCAGAGAGGACTCAAGCAGCTAAGTAATCAGTGGGCAAAAAGAAAAGTACAATCATGGTTCAAAAACTGGAGATGGAAAACAAAGAGCAGAATTGAGCTGCGAGTTTCTGCGATGGCGGAAGGTTAACGCCAGCCAGCTTCAGGGCTCTGCAGCAAGTCTCATATTGCTGCTGTATTTACCACTGATCTAGAAAGAGGGCTGTATTGTGAGATGGCAACATTTGCAGCTGTCATAATTATTTCTGCTAAGCAAGACAAGAGGGGACTGTGATGATGAGGAAGTGCTAACGAAACAGAATGCACCATGTAATGGTGAATTAAGTTCAATACTGAAAATGCAAAACAACGCACACTGGGGAGGAACATGAGTACTGCTTCTAAATCTGACAAGCTCCCATTCATTTACACTAAACCAGAAAGTAGAAAATTGGCATTTATATAAATATCTGTGTGCTATCTGTAACCCTTACAAAGCTGTAGTCAGAAAACAAGTTAGTAGAACACAGGAGGAATAAATAACATACTGGTTAACACCAAGTATTAGAATACCTCTACAAAACCTCTGGTGTAGTGTGCAGTCTATCCTTACTCAGAAAAAAATGATGTAAATGTGTTTGTCTAGGGGCATATTTTGGAGAAAAGACTTTTATAAAAAGCAATGTTTTGTTACACTTGGATTATTTCTCCTTGGAAGGTGGCAAAAGATGTGATAAAAGCAACCAGAGTAGCAAAGTAGGGAATAGCGTCAAGAAGTGCTGAAACATCTCATTTCCTGTCTTACTGTTCAAGAAACAGGAACCTGATGGTAGCAATTTCAAATGGGTGACATGAAGCATTTTGGCACAAATGCTAAAAGTGAGACACGACTGAGGAAGCAGACATGGCAGAAAATTTATTGACAATCACAAAAGAGTTAACATCTACACTTATTAACATAACAAATGTATCTCCCAATGCCTATAGTTAGCCAAATACTATATATTTTTTTAAAATGTAAACGACTAAGCTTCATGGCTTACAACAACCTCTAGGTATTAGAAAGCAAACACATATAGAGGGAGATAGCCTACCAGTGCCAGGGTAATCGACCCTCAGGCATGGTTCAGCATGTGTTTCAACAGCCATCCTAGGCACTTCTACTCTTGCACAGTTTGCAGCTCCTCCTGATAGGGTATTTTTAGATAACTGCATTTTGTCCAGCCATAAATGCTATTAGACATCACGAAGCAGTCACATGTTACATGATATTTTGGTAATATAGGTGAGAAATGTTTAGCTTCATAGAAGCCTTTGTGAGTGTCACACCTGCATTACCTCACACACCATTTCACACAGATGAAGTATAATTAACCTCCTCTATTTCCTGTTTCTGTGCCTGTATTCCAGTATGTTGGCAGCTGGAAATGGGTTTGTGAAGCGATCAACATTTCAGGTTCATAGAATCATGGAATTGTTAGGGTCGAAAGAGATCATCCAGTCCAACTTTCTTGCCAAGGCAGGGTCACCAAGAGCAGGTGACACAGGAACACATCCAGGTATGTTTGGAATGTCTCCAGAGAGGGAGACACAACTTCCTCAGGCAGCCTGCTCCAGTGCTCTGCCACCCTCAATGTAACGTTCTTCCTCATGTTCAGGTGAAACTTCTGTTTTAATTTATGGCCATTGCTCCCCATCCTGTCACTGGCTACCACTGAAAAGAGTCGGGCACCATCCTCTTGGCACCCACCTTTGAGATATTTATATAAATTACTGAGATCACCTCTCAGTCTTCCCTTCTCCAGACTAAACAGGCCCGGCTCCCTCAGCTTCTCCTCATAAAAGAGATACTCCAGACCCCTCATCATGTCTGTGGCCTCTGCTGAACCCTGTCCAGAAGCTCCTTGTTTTTCTTGTACTGAGGAGCCCAGAACTGGACACAGGTTCTAGATTTGCCAGTGACACTCCCTTCCTCTTCTGATGTTTTCCGAGGCAAGCTTGCCAGTCTGTAAACCATTTCTCTTTCACTGCTGCCATATGAATATATTAGTGTGGGCAACCACTGAATAACCAACGACATTAAGCACAAACAAAACCACCCCGCAACACACAAACCAAAGAAGGAAAGCAGGCCCCGAACAAAACCCCCTCAGAATCACTGCATTGCTCCTCCCGTCCTCCTGAGCTGAGGCATTCCCAAGCTTTCCCACCTCTGGGAAATGCTCTCAGTGGCATTTCCCCTTACCAACTGCAGTGCTGGACACAAGGATGTGGGCAGCAGACCCACACTGTGCCTGTCAGGAGGCACAGCCTCCCTGACACCACACACCAGCCTGTCTCCATCTATTTTCCCCACCCACCATCCCAAATTATCCCCAATGGTGGCAGAGCGTGCTGGGATGCCTTCTTCTCCCTTCTTCTCCAGCTGAATACTATGACTTGCACCAGAAGGCAGGGTAACTGAGGTTCTTGTTAATAGGTCACTTGGGGTGGATTAGAGTGAAATCACACTGAATGACTCGTTTTTTTACATATATACATATATATGCATGTGTGTGTGTGTGTGTGTAGTATACAGTCTTTTACAAGAATTGTAATTTGGTCCGACACTGCTCGTGGGTCATGCCAACTATTATAAGCCTAGGTCATGCTGGGAAGAAAAGGGTCAGCATTATGGCTGTTTAATTTCATCAGGAGGGGAAAATCCCCACTGGACTCACTTCGGATAGTCACTCTTTTTGAATCGGTCATTAACCCACTGAGGGTTAATGTCTTTCTCCCCATTACCCCTCTGAGGGTCAGCTTGACTTTGTCATGGAGAAAACCTTTCAACAGGTCCGGGTTACACCAGAAAACTTTTCAACAGGTCTGATGTGCCCAGGTCAACACCAAGAGGAGAATTATCATTACAGTCTCATGACTGAAATGTCAGTGACAGGACTCGAGGAAACGGCATGAACCTGAGCCAGGGGAGGTTTAGGGTAAAGATCAGGAGAAGGTTCTTCACCCAGAGGGTGGCTGGGCACTGGAACAGGCTCCTCAGGGAAGTGGTCACAGCACCAAGCCTGAGAGAGTTCAAGAAACATTTGGACAAAACTCTCCAGCAGCATAGTCTGATTCCATGATAATTTCATAGTGAGGGGGCAGTCACCATGGGACTGGCCCTCGGCGACAATACCCTTCAGTAACCCACTGAGGGTCAGTGTCCCTTTCCCCACTACCCTCGGGGGGGTCGGTCGGACTTCCTGCTGGAGAAAAGCTTCCGACGGGTCCGGGTCACGCCAGAGAGCCCTACAACAGCTTTGGACCGTACCGGTCACTCCAGCACCAGATCCAAGGGAACTTGTGGCTGTCGCCCGTTACTTCTCCTGCAAATCCCCCCTCTCCCA